>JAVXUP010001212.1:22500-245000 GCA_033070095.1 Escallonia herrerae
ATCGACAGTCTCGAATCGGCGCCACAGAGAGGGCTCAAGTCCGGGGATCTTTGGGACATAGCTGCAGAAATGTTGAAGCCAATCCTTTATGGTTCGTGTGAATTGAAAAACTATTTTTTCCCTGTTTGAGCATATATTACAGTATCATTATTGGACTGCATTATTAGTACGAGAGATTCTAATATATAACTTGCACGCAGGGGTTTTTAATATGCCTCCAAAGAGGTTGCTGTCTCATTACAAGATCGATGCTAAGAGAAAGAGACTTTTAATCATGTCATGCAATGCAGAGGATATGTTGCTTCCTCGCAGTCATTTTACGTTCTACGGTAAGTGGGAAACCTTCACGCATTTGCTTAAAACAAAGGTGGTAAATCCAGAAAACTGTGAATGATTTTCGATATGGGCGGTGGAAGACTTCTGAAAAAATTTTGACTGCTACCCGGTTGAAAGAATCTTCCTTCTACCCTTCATATAGCGACAATTATTAGTCGCTAATTATTTTTAATGGCTTTTATTTGTAGACTCTAAAAAATACTACTAAGAAGTGTCGCTAAAAGTGTTATTAAAAATGTCACTAAAAATGTTTAAAGATATTAATTGTCACTATACAAGGAATTAGAAGAAGATTCTTTTGTACCGAAAAAATTTGTTCACTTATTTTGAGGACTATTAATTTTCGGTAGTTAAAAGAAGTTGACACCGTGCCGAGTTTGCCAGCATGCCCAACTCTTAGATGGCCGCCTGGTTTGGTCGTGACTCGTGCAAGAGCCGACGGTCTTATGACGCCAATTCTTTTGTTCGGATACTTGCCCTAAAATGAAGCAATATATATAAAATTTGTGTAATCTGTCTGGTGGAATATTCTTTATAATAACAAGACGGGGTTACGACAAAGGGGGCGATGTAAGGTAAATTTTTACTGTAATTACAGTTAAATTATTTTTTGTCATCTGCAGAATTTGACTCAGATTTCAAGTTGGTGCAAAGCAAGGAGTTCAATATCCCTGATCACCTAATGATCCATGACTGGGCCTTCACGGAGACTCATTACATATTGTTTGGCAATCGCATCAAGCTTGATGTTCCGGGTAAGTCATGACATTGCATGACCAACAGTAGTTTTCTTATCCTTTTTTTTTTCTTTCCTAGAGTGGTTATACCGGTGCTCAAAAATTGTCGCGAAACAATTAAGCCGAAAGTTTAAGTTGTTTTTTAATCCTTTCCTTGAATACTTTATTGTAAATTTGGAAAGTCAAAAAAAATGTGACACACTGTATGCTAAATATATTAAAATACTAGGATCCATAGCTTTTAAACAATTACAAGAAACCTTAAACCACTAAAAACTTTTTAAAGAAGGCAAATAGATAAAAAGAAAAAGTATATTACATGAAATAGGACTTCCCTTATCTCTTTCTTATCTGAAAGTAGGGAAGAAATACTCATAGTTCCGTACATACAATGGTCGAAGAAGAGGAAGACTAATTCATTTATTCACTGTAAGTTAACTAAAGGAGAAAACTTCAAACTCTAGAAGCAGAGCTGATTACATTTGTAATATGTGATATTCGAAAGTGCTGATGTCCGATCCATCACTTTTTCCTAGTTGTTCTTGGAACTTCTTTGTTACACTTCCTCTCCATATCTGATGGCGGTTCATGCTGATGACCATGAGACTCTTGGAAGAAAAAGGATTTATAACTTATCATTCCGCGAAATTAGCAAGCCCACTCTTCTACAGTATAAATTCTGAAAGGAGGTAAGACAGCTACGAAAATGAGGGGAAAAGGGAGAAACCAGACCCGGAAACCAGGGTGAGGAACGGGCCTCTTTAGTCTAAGTTTTTCAAAGAAAAGCACATAGATCACATGAAGATCGGCTTTTAAGATGAAATGGTGAAAATTGGTCAGATTTCCAGATAGCAGTACAAAAATGCGGACATTTACTCTGAAAGTCGGGTTGCTCTCGGGACTGCGGAGTAGCTGGATAGGTGCCCAATGACTATCCCTGAAGTGAGAGCTTCAGAAGTAGCATTACCTGAGTGAAGAAGGTCGCTCCATACGGGAGAAATTAGAGCCAATTTGGGAAGTCCCTGGGTAACGAAATTCTTATTTCTTAAGACAAAACAAAAACATAGAATCATTTGAGGTGCTCGTAACTCGATGAAGGGCAAGACCTCACTCTATTCCGATGAAGAAATAGAGGCCTTGGAAAAGAAGAAAAAAAAACTTTAAAAAATCTAGAAGGGAGGTCCGTACAAGTAAGCCCAAGGCCTTGTTCTATTCCTATGAAGGAATAGAGTACTTGGTGTCACGACCTGTAACGCCCCGAATTTTTGGAGTGTTAATATCAAATAAACAGAGTCAGAAAATCTAAAATTTCCAAAAGTCTCTCAAACAGGTTATTCAGAGCATCTAAACAGAAAATCTCCAATTTACACAATTAAATGTCAAATAGTAATTTAATCCCCAATTTACTCATACAAGGAGTTCCAAATGAAACGTCAAAATCCCAATAATTCTTCTTATTATAATTTCTAAAAATAATCAAAGTAGCTCTGAGATTAAACCGCTAGCTCTCAGTCACTTTGCTAAGCCCGTAATTTAATCCCCTCTACTGATCACCTAAAAGTAAAATAATAAGGGGGTGAGCCAAATGCCCAGTAAGGTCGCTCAACGGACCAATCAAAATGGGATACAAAGATATCTGAGAAAACAAGATCAGACGTACAGAATTTTAACAGAACATATACGAACCAGAATTGTCAAAATACAAAATATGTTTCGTAGAAAGACAAAATTTCAAAATGTATTCTTATACAGAAACTGACACTAGAGAGCTATTCAGAATAAGGTCACACGTGCCATCACTGACACGTGGAACCAAGTTCAGAAAATAAGATCGCGATCTCTAACTCATCTCACTGAGCTAGCCCACGTTCCAATCCACGTGGGTAAGTCAGAAACAGAAAGTGTCACGTACACTGTGACATGGCTCATAGAACTACTCATACATTAAATCAATAAACAAATCGAGACATCAACAAGTCACCCGGATGATGTAAATGTGTTGGTCAAATACACTTAGTGGCCTAAGGCTCACGCTTAGTGTCACTCAATAACTGCACAAAGTCATGTGGCGAAACATAAATGGATATACGTACAACAAGGTGGTTATTATACATGCTATTTGAATATACCAAATTTCGTATACAAACTAAAGAGGAGGCAAATACGAGTTCAATGAAAGTTTTATCGCTTAAATCAATGTTCATTATCCCCATAACGATCGAATAACAAAGAAAATAAAAACTGTTTACAAAAAACAATAACAGAATAAGGTATCATGCCTAATCAGGGTGACACATGGCATGACATCTATGTAGAATAGAAGGCTGAAATTGCAAGTAAAGAACTAGCTTTGGCCGAATGGTAGTTTTCAAAAAGAAAATAATGTTTAGGGCAATCATCATCTAATCATAAGTTCCATCATAGACTCCAACAAACCATTAAATTCCGGAAAGATGCATCATACTCAGTACAAGCATCACTGAAGCAGAATTAAAGAAAAACACAATGCTCGTACAGAAATCGAGACAGAATTGGAGAAGAAACAAAAAAAAGGAAGAAGCAGAATGCTCCCACGGAGTTCGAGACTATAAGGGGAGATTTGAAATTGGGACTACACAGTCGAACGTTAACACGAGAATTACGATTTCATAGAAAAGAAAAATTAATTCTCCAATTCCAACAATCAGACGGAAGAAGAAAATTCATACACAATTAGGATTGATCGGTCCAACGCTGATTTAAATTCATAAGTTAAACCCTTACCTCTGATCGTGATTAAACCCAAAATTTGATTTCCTCAATTCAATTGTATCAAAGCCCTAAAAATTGACAAACCTAAAGGTTTCAAATCAAATTCTAATGACAACGAAATTCGTAAACTACTACAATCCCAAATCAAAAATCAATTTAAATTCTTACCTTAAGCAATTTGTCAAAATTCCAAGAAGTCTCTTCCTAAGGATTCCTTGGAGGCTCTTCTGAATTTTGGTGTGCTCTTAAGGTTCCTAGAGAATATATAGTATGTAAATTATCAATAACCTAAAAGAACAATTCTTATATTCCTAAAACAAATAGAATTTCAAAATACCCATTACGTCCCAAACTCTTTAATAATTTTTTTTTTAAGCATTTAAATATGAGGGGTCTAACACGACCCGAACCCACGGGTAGGCCCGCGAGCTAGGCACGTGACCGGCCGCAGACCCAATAGACTCCAACCAAGGGCTCTGTCAGGCCGTACTCACTAAAATCCATCTGAACTGCAACGAAAATTAAAACTTCTACAAACTTAAATTACATTTTTGTATTTTTATTTGAATACAACACTCATGCCACCACTCTTCGTAACTCCGATTGTCAACAACTAAAACTAAACCGACAATCTAAATCTTTTGCGACTCATTCAATGCAGTCTCTGTAGCTTCGCGCCAAATTGTCTCTTCCTATGCTTCTCACCATCACCTTACTTTCAACCTGAAATGATAAGTAAGGGATGAGCTTCCACGTGCTCAGTAAGTAACCAATGATTCAACTAGGTGGACCACAGCATGTCAGAAAATAACTCACTTTATATTGTAGCATCATTAAGATATCTAAAAATCATAGAATTGATAATCATCGGGTAAAACAGAACAGAGTACATGAAACCAAAAAACTGAAGTATATAATGATTATCGCAAAACTTCATAACAACCAGTTCAATCCCAACATTAGCTCAAACGATATGTTGCGGTCAGCGTACAGGCCCCACTGACTAGAGCCTGAAATCCATCCTCCATCTGAGATAAAATTCTGTGGACGCAAAGGCGAACCACGAGCAATAGTACTGTGCATCAACGTACAAGCCACGTTGACCAGGGCCCGAAATCCAACTTTTCTCCATGGATATGGGGCACAACAATCGAATAAACAAGAACTACCTTTTGGTTCATCGTAAACACAACCACTCAACAAACTATCCACACACCCCTTTCAATAACTTTCAAAATGTTCAATATCACAAATACGTCAAATGCCAAAACATTTCAAATCTGAGTTTTATTGCATTTTCTAAGCAAAATATCAGTTACATGCTGGTCCGATTTTTAACGAGAAATAAATCACTAGAAACTTTTTGGTAAATTAAGTCAGAGCAGTTAAACATAATTAAAGCAGTCAATGTTGACAAATATCACTTTTAACCGTAGAAAACATAAACATTGTATGTAAAAATACTAGTTGAATCAAAGGGTCACTTACTTGTTGCTGACATATTTTCTCGATCCAAAATGTAGCGCGATGATCAGTTGTTACGTTTGACCAATAGAACCGTTAAGGCCATTCCTTTCATCTCCATAGCCCCGACTTCACTATAACCCGAAGGGCATCATTGATGAAAATGCAGAATTCCTGTCGGATATTTTCTCAAACAATTCAGACGCCGTATCCGACCACCTGTTACACAACTCGTCTAAAATCGTGCCAGTTCACCATGTCATTCTCAGGCATTTCATCACCGTTGCCGAATTTCCCTCAATCACCCGTTTCTAATAACCAACCAAGCAACCTTGTGCTAAATAGTACCCAGTTAATCACTAGAGCTCACGCTAACAATTCCCTTTTATATATTCTCATAGCCTATGCGCTTTCTCAACCAAAGCACATACATGCATAGGATACGCCTTTGCAAGCATACGGCGCACCTAAACCATGTACACATATGGTACACCGCGCACACGTACTTACCATACCACATATCCGTACAACTGAACTTTACCAATTGATTTTCACCCAAGTAACCCGTCACTTCCAAAATCGTCCAAGCACCTAATACGCACCCTTCACACTAGAAAACACACAACCAAGATAGGCACGTAACCGTACACTACCACACAACCACACTCTCACCACACAGTAGACGTACAACCATCGCACTGCTACTCGCACATAAAAAGGCTTTACGCACTACCGTGTTGCCTACACAACAAAGCGCTCATTCACCTCAAGCAACTGCAAAAATTACCCCACCTACACAATATACACATCTGCTCAAACACACGCAACGTACACCCACCGGTGCACACGCACAATTATCCAGATACCACAATCACACAGTCATATCCACTCCACCCACAACTACTCCATCCCAGTACAAACGCCACACCCATCAACCATTGCAACCAATAGGTTCCCTTATCAATCAACAAGGTCATAGATTCTATCGACCGTAGTCGCAGGAGAAGAGTACTCGTTCTTTTTACCCATTATGAGATCGAATCACGGTACATTCAGCAAATCTGAGGGTGCCATGGAAACAGGTGGTTCTTTGCAGGTGCAGAAGTGCTCCACGGCAGTTCTAACGACAGTGGCAAAGAATTGATGTGGCAAAGAAGGGGGTGGTGATAGCTTGTGGCCTTGGGGCGATTGGTCACTGGCCAGATTCGTGAAGGCCACAACGGCAGTTAGCATTGGATTTCGTTGCGGTAGCAATAGCACGGTGGCATGGTGGTCGCGGAGGTGTTCTGTGGTGGTGGCAGTGGCGCGATGATCACAGAGGCGTTGGGCGATGGCACTCGGTGAAGGGGCAGCTGGACTTGCTCATCGGTGATGGGGCTGCCGTGATCTATAAGAGGCGTTGGCCAGCAATCGGACTACCGACCAGAGTTACTCACCAGAGACTGAATAGGTGGCCAGTGACAGCGATCGCACGGTGAATTGGTGGTGGCAGCGACGCCTTTGGCTATGGCATGAAGGCAATGCACGACTGGTAGTGGCCATTTGGTGACGGTCATTGACCAGTGGCCATCATTGCGCTGGTGTTTGATCGGTGGCCGTCCTTCGGCGTCGATCAAGAGTGTTGGTCGATTCAGAGTATCAATCGATGATGGCAACGGCGTGTCGTTTCCGGCGAAGATCTGTGGCGAAATTGATGGAGGCGTCGGGCGATGGTGTTCGGTGGAGACGCTGGCCGGAGTTGATGGCCGATGGCCAAAGGCATCGCTGGCACGGTTGGGAGTGGCGTCGCCACTCTAGGGCCAGCTGTCTTCTCCCTTCTCTCTGCCCGTCTCTTTTTCTGTTCTCTATCCCTTTTTTCGCTTTTTTTTCATTTGTTCCTTTTTTTTCGGATTCCTTTAATTTGTTTTGCTTATAAACTTATATTGTTTTAATTGTTTCCAAAGTATCTTCCATTATATCCCCAAATTTCTCTCTCTATCATTTCAAAATCTTTGCACTTCTCTCCAAAGTTCTCTGTCTGCCATTTTAAAATAACTAAGCTGAGAGATCAGATCTTTATATAATAAACCCTAACTAATTATAACTTCTCCAGAGTGACCGGCTAAGCTTCATTTATTTCTCTAATGCACCCACTTTTTATTCTTAGCTACTGGCATTATAAATTGTCACTGATAACATTGCTCAAGTCAAACGTTGCTAAAAACGCAAAGGAACATTACTCATAGAAATTGTCACTAAATTAATAATGACCGGGTAAACCTAGGTTCGGGGTATTACACTTGGACAGCTCTTAGCTCAAGACAGTAAATACCTTATTTTATTCTGATCACGGAATAGAAGCCTTGGAGCTCAGGGTATTGAGTTATTCGCTCACTCTCGACTTTGCTTAGCCCCTCACGCTTTTTGAGCTTACAGGATTGAGTTAGAGCCCGTTCACTCAATCCTTACTAGAATAGTATCATAATGTAGAACTTAACCCAGCTCGGACTTTTTTCGGGAAAGTCCTTTGTTTCTTAATAGCATCTTGTTTTTATTTTTTGGATTTTCTTTCTTCTACTAGTGCTCGCCCTCTAAAGTAAGAAAAGCTATAATAATAATAATAATAATAATAATAATTAAGTAATGAAACTACATAACAATTTTGACGGTGTGAGAATGTCACATAGACTCTTGCTACAACCTTAGTTACAGTTTAAATTTTCGAATTAAATTTGTGGGCTTGTACGTAAAACTTCAAGGACTACTGGAAGGCAGAGTCATGGCGGCTATTGGAAATTTACTATATATTTTATGTAAACTGTTGGGGTTTAAATTGCAGGATCAATGACAGCAGTATGCGGATTATCTCCGATGATATCAGCACTGTCGGTAAATCCGAGCAAGCCCACATCTCCCATTTATTTGCTTCCTCGGTTTGCTAATGAAGCCAAGACTAATGCCGGAGAGAGGGACTGGAGAGTACCTGTTGAAGCTCCTTTGCAGATGTGGGTGCTGCACGTTGGGAATGCTTTCGAGAGGAGGGACGAGAAGGGAAATGTGAAGGTCCAAATACAAGCTAGTGGTTGCTCCTACCGCTGGTTCAATTTCCAGAAAATGTTTGGTAATTATCATCAGCTAGTATCTTAATTTTGGACTAGTATCCTGTGCTATAGCATAATAATGTCACTGAATGTATTTTAGCGACGGAAGTTTGTCTTTTATTTTTTTAGTAACATCGACATAACACTTTTAGTCATAATCTTTTACTACTATGTTACTGTATATATGCTATACAACAGAGGATCCTTGTCCCTTAATTTACCGTAATTAACTTCCACAACCCCCCTCCCCCTTCTTTGTAGCAAAAATTCATCGCTACAGCTGATTGATAACATTTTTTTTACTGTTACTAATTGCTAGCATTAGTAGCATAGATCTTCGGTAAATGATTACGTATTCTTATAGAGTAATATTGATATTTTCTTTGTCTAGGATATGATTGGGAAAGCGGTAAACTAGACCCTTCCATGATGAACCAAAAAGATGACGAAGGAAAGTTATTACCACACCTTGTTCAGGTTCTTTCTCTCTCTCTCTCCCCCTCTCTCCCTCACACGTGCACACAGACTACAAACGCACCCGTTGGGATGTGAATCTTCTAAAGTCATTTACAAAAACTTTACGGATGGATCAGCTTCAAAAATTTTCAACCATACGAACGAAAATAAATTAAAAGATATATGAAACCGACGTGCTATGTGCTATGGACAGGGGACCCAATTTTGTAGTGATGAAATCTACATATATATATATATATATATATATATATATATATATATATATATATATATATATATATATATATATATATATATATATATATATATATATATATATGGTTGTATACACTATTTTGAATATGGTCTGAAATTTTGCATTTACTACCTGTTTATCAACTGTTCGTTCTTATTGCCGGAATATGTAAACTCTTGTAACCTTTAGATATCAATGCAATTCTCTTATTAGTAAAAAAAAAAAAAATTCACAAGGCTATCCAAGGCTCTTTAAGCATCAAATTTGGCATTATGCAGGTGTCTATAAACTTGGATACAAACGAGAATTGCCAAAACTGTACAGTGAATCCTTTGAACGACTGGGACAAAGCGTCAGATTTCCCCATCATTAATCAAGAATATTCCGGCAGCAAAAACAAGTACGTCTATGCAGCAACTACCTCCGGTTCGAGGCGAGCACTCCCGCATTTTCCCTTTGACATGGTGGTGAAATTAAACACGGCAGACGGGTCCACGCAGACATGGTCTGTTGGCTGCCGACGCTTCATTGGTGAGCCCATTTTTGTCCCGAAAGGCGCCGAGGAAGATGATGGTTACCTTCTCATTGTGGAGGTGAGTAACTTTAAACGATCATCGTTTTTGAACTTTGCCTCGTATCCCTAAATTTGGAATTTGAATATCGCTAATGAGTTGAGAGAACTTATTTGGAGTTTAGAGCCAGTTTAGTGCTCAAAAGTAGCGGTCACACAACTACCTTAGTTGAATGGTGCAGATGCAAGTTGTTCCATTTGACAAAAGTACTTGATCTAACACAATATCAGACGTTGACCACAATCAACCTAGCAAAGTTTGTAGTACTTGTTTCTCCCTTTTGGGGTTATAGGTCCAAAGTTTGGTCCATAGGAGAAAGTTTGCATTCTAAAAGGACCGTCACCTGTTGCGTTTTGCAGTATGCAGTTTCCACACAAAGGTGCTACCTCGTTGTTTTGAATTCCAAGCAAATTGGGGAGAGCAATGCACTTGTTGCGAGACTTGAAGTTCCAAGGGACTTGAATTTCCCTCTTGGCTTTCATGGCTTTTGGGCTCCGACTTTGTAACAGAAAAAATCAGTATTACGAGTTCCTTTTCTTTCTTTTGATTTGAAAGTCAATGCTGTAATTTCACCTCCTTCGTTTGACAAAATTTAGCGAGGTTACTTTTATCCTTTTCTCTTCAAACTTTTTCTTAGTATTCACATTAATGAGAAAGCAGTAGCTAATAATATTACATGTTTAACAAAATATGGCGCTAATTACCATACAAACCATAGATACGTCTTATTTGGCTTTGCATGCAAAAGTAACTAAAAATGCTGCTTCAGTCAATAACTTCTTACATTGTAATATGATTCTTGAGTAGTAACAGGTAGCAGCAGCATAACATACATCATACAATACTAAGTCAGCAGCAGCCCTATGCTCTCCCTCCCTCCCTTTCATCTATGTCGGTAAACGTTTTGAGTTAGTATAGATAATTTCATGCAAAAGTTGCCTTGCTTGGCCCGAAAAATTGTTTTTGAGATGGCCAAAGCTCGTGAAGCGTAGGGGTCTTGTCGCTTGTGCTTTATAGGACCATGCTACTGATCCCTACCGTGTTGCCAGTGATTTTGGGATATATCTCCCTACGCCTGATCGTAGTCTGCTTTGTTGAAAAGAGCTTCCGACGTCGATGAAACACATTTGCTCTCTATGGTCTCTAGGACACACTCATGGAGGTGATTAGAGGCTGGATGCATTAACTTGTGAGGCAATTCAGTTTGTTCTTAGACAGTCCTACTGGCTTCTTTATTGACCTTGTCTGGTTCGGAGGAGCAATGAGAGGCTTCCAAATGGATTGTGCCAGATTTTGCCCTTTCAAAATGATGCATCTATGTCCCCAATGTGCTCCTCTGAAGCAGATTTCATTCCCGTGTAACCAAATAACTCATAAAGTAGTGAAGATTGTCATCATTGCCTTGGATTGTGGCAGAATGGGAGCATTTCCTTTATTTATCTGGGTGATAGTTTTAGTGTTCTATTCGTAAAGATCTATGCCTTGGATTTTTGGATGGGAGTGAAGATCTTTTAGGTGTCAATCACACCAATATTGCGTTGGTTCATGTAGTTAACACACCAAAAAATATCCAGCAGTGTCTTTCAAATATTGTTGCTAAGGCCATATCTAATAACTAATAAAATGACGTCTCCATTGCTGCTGGATCCACGGTACCATTATTGCACGAGCAAAATAAGTGGAAAAAAGAAACAAAATGCCTTTGTTCCTCCGAGATTAGTTATATCTAATATTGAGAAAACAGCTCAAATGGTTCATGAGATATCACTGTTTCACTGGTTTAGATTTGAACAATTTTCCTAGTGATTGTAGTTAATTTAGAATGTTAGTTTCTTACTGTTAATAAATTGGGTCAGTGGACCCATTATCCGCCCACTAACAGATAATGTGTATTTGTTAGTTTGGATAAATACAGTTATTTAGAAAATATTTATCTCTTAAGTGTTTGAGATAAATGCAATCTTTATCTCTTAAGTGTTTGAGGTAAAGTCAGTTTCTAATTGTATCTCTATATAAAGGTCAGAGATATCACAATAAGTCAGAAGTAAGAGTAATAACTCTCTCTCAGTTGCACTCTCTCTAGAGCAATCACCAAGCTCTAGGATTTAGTTCGTGGACGAAGAACTCGACTCTAGTAGCTGTTTTCGTACCTGCGAAAAAGATCAAAAGTGTTGGAGGCTCGTAACCACAAGAATCCTACATCGGAATTTTTCGGAGACTTCATACGGTATGTTTCCTAACCCACTTTACGTGGTAGCACAATAATTGTTGTAATCATTTCAACATTGGTATCAGAGCATGATTACTTATTGATTCGCCTTTAACATGCTAGTATAATTATGTGCATGTTGCGATTTTTTCCGAATACATGAACGAGACCCATTACTAAAATTTGAAATTTGAGCATGTTTTTCTGAAAAATAATTATATAGTTTTGTTCTCCTATGGTTAAGGATGAACTCCTTAAAATTTCGTGATTTTTGGATGCATGGTTTGTGAGAAATCACAATTTTATTTTTCAAGAAAACTGTGATTTTTTCGAGTTTTGGGACTCAACTTCGGAGCATGATAGTCAGTTTTTATCATGATCGGTTGGTACATACGGAGCATGATAGTCAGTTTTTATCATGATCGGTTGGTACATAATTAATTTATGTCGCATAAGCTTTCCAACGATATATCATACGCATTATTTGGCTTAAAAACGAGAGAGATATGGCCTTCAAAAGTTGGCATCGCGACATGGCGGCGCTGAAAAAATTAGGGTTTAATGAAGAAGATGAACAGTGAATTCACGCGCACGCCACGCGCCAAGGACGCGTGTCACGCACTCAAGAGAAGACTGCACGTGCAAAGCCCTTTCCCCACGCATGACACGCGCTCACACGCACCTGCAAACACGCGCCTGCGCACCCACGCGCCCACGCGCTCGTGCTTTACACGCGCCAACCAAAGAGAGGCAGCGCCCGTCGCGAGGCCGCGTGCCATCTCCTCAGCACGTTGCCCGTAGTCGCACGCCATCTTCAAGATGCCAGTCGTCGCCCGCGCCCATGTGCCTCTTTCATGACAAGTGCCGTGGCACCAAGTATTACTTCCCGCAGTCATCGCCCGCGCCCATGCGCTTTTTTCATAACATATGCCCTGGCACCACGCCTATGCGCCACAATCATGTTGTGTGCTTCAGACACCATACTCATTCACCACACCATGCGCGCGCGTGGAGGCTCGTGAGGTTGTTTCCGGCTATATCTGACACCACTGCCGGCGCGTGAAGTCTTATCTGGGCTTCTATAATTTTTCTGTGGTGTTAACTTTACCTCAATACCCTATGTGTGTGTTCTGTTTAATTTTTTAAATAACTTTTTTTTAGAGAAATTAGCTTTAAAATTTTGTTTTGATGCACACAGAATTTTTCTTTAATTCCAGAGGGTATATTAGGGTTAAATTTACTGTTTGTCATCTTTTAAGAATTTATCTCTCATTTTTGGGCTGTTTGGAAGTATTTTTGTGGTACTTTTGTGGTCCCAAAAATACGAATAATGTGTAAATATTATTTTTTGCACTTCGTGGGCAAAAATAAATATTTTTGGAGAGCTATATGACATAGATGAATTATGTTTTAATATTTGCCTTGATTAGAGTTATGGTTTAAATATGCTTTTTGTTGAAATATATTTGTTGGGTTTTTGGCAAGCCCACACCTATTTAAACCCAATTTCAAGGCCTTGATGCCCGTTTTCCTTGGAAGGAGAATGTGGCATATTCATCCATTTAAATTACCCTTTAACTTGTTATTTGAGCATGCTAGTTTTAGGTTAAATGGATGGATACTAGATTGGCATTCTAAAGAAACTTATGTTTATGTGTTTACTCTTGTTTTAAGAAAATTCTTTTAAAAATAATGTGTTGTGCGGCATCTCCATTTGTTTTATTGGAGTAGTTTGTAGTAGGATTCTCAAAGATGTTGTATTCTGATATTTCCCTGTATATTTCCAGAAAGCCTTGTACGGGGATGTAATTTCGCACGCACATTATTCAAGCCAGAATTTTCTTAGCATAAGTTATTAGAATGCCAATAGGGCTCAATGGAGTCCTTGCACACTTTATTGCATGGTGCAATTTTATATTGTTCTAAATTATCATGTGGATGATTTATTATATTGTGGCTTATATAATGATGAAATTTATTGCGAAAAATTACTTGAAAAATATTTTTCCCAACTCACATACATGGGAGATGATTACGAGCTTAGCAAATTTTCGATTTCATGATGTGAGGAAGGATTATGTTTTTCATTTGAATTTTTTGAAATAAATAGAAGGATGTATAATTAATGTCTTTTCCTTGCGCAATCTAATGTAGTGAATATAATGGCCACCAAGAATGTCATAGCTGATCTCGTTAAGGGTGAGAAACTTAACGGAGATAATTATGACGTTTGGCACAAAAAGATGAAATTCATGCTGAACGAACAAGAGCTCGAGGAGCACTTGACCAAGGAGATGGTCGCGCCAACTGAGGCGCAACCCCTAAGAGACCACACTGCCTACCAGAAATGGAATCAGAAAGATCGTAGTGCGCGCTACACCTTGTTGAGCAGCTTGCAAAATGATCTAATCGGGCAGTATGATGAACTTCCAACTTGCAAAGCTTTATGGGAGCAGCTCAAGTTCTTTTTTGGTGGAACCTCAACTACGCGGCTTCGTAGCCTTGTGATTAAGTTTGAGGAGTACACAAAAGACCCTAAGCATACCATGAGTGAACATCTAAGGATGATGTCCAATATGATTGGTAAGCTAAGGGATGCTGGCCATGCGCTCACAGATGAGCAGCAAGTCAGAGCTGTCATAAGGTCCCTTCCTGCCTCATGGGCCAATATGAAACAGATATTGACCCACAGTGAAAACATCAAGAACTTTTCTGATGTTTCACAGCATGTCATCCTTGAGGACGAGACTCGAGATGCTGACAAGACCCTTGCTTATGTCGCCCAAGGGGGATCGCGCAATGCAAATGGCAAGCGCGGAAGACAAAGTAAGAAAGGCAAGGCTAGCACTTCTGCGCCAAAGGAAAGAAAAATGAAGAAACGCAAGAGAGGAAAACGTGGTGGGAAAAAGGATTTGTCTAAAGTTAAATGCTTCAACTGTCAACAGAAAGGACACTTCGCTCGTGATTGCACTGAGCCGAAGAAGGTACTTCAGAATCTCTCTCTCAGTTATATGTTTCCTCACATGTGATGGTTGCTCATTCCCAACCTGTGTGGTTTGTGGATACAGGTGCAACAAAACATGTAGCACGTGATCGAGAGGGGTTCGTAGATTATCACCGGATTCCAGCGGGTAGCAAACATATCTTCATGGGAAACAATAGCTCCGAAGAGGTGCTAGGGGTTGGTTCTTACCAGCTCAAGTTGCGCACTGGGCGCACATTGATTCTTCAGGATGTGCGATATGCACCCATTGTTCGGCTTAATCTACTTTCAGTTACTGCTTTATTAGACAGTGGTTTTTCCTTTATTTTTAAGGGTAATAAGTTGGACATCTTTTTGGATGATGTTTTGTTCGGACATGGTTTTCGCATGGATAGTCTTTTTCAATTGGATTTAAATGATTCTCAGTCCTCTTATTCTTATGTTGTGAATGATAATATTGTGAATGATTATACCACCTGGCATGCAAGACTGGGCCACATAGGCCAAGATAGAATGACTCGTTTGGCTAGAGAAGGCCTTTTGGGCCCACTCGCAAGAGTCAATCTACAAACATGTGAGGCTTGTTTGGCCGGTAAAGCATGCAGGAAGCCTTTTGGAAAGGCTGTGAGAGCAACTCAACCACTTGAGCTAGTTCACTCTGACATATGCGGACCTATGAGTGTAAAGGCATGCCATGGCGCCTCTTATTTCCTTACACTGATAGACGATTATACGCGATATGGTTATGTGTATCTGATATCTCACCGCTATGAAGCTTTGGACTGTTTCAAACGCTTTGTAGCTGAGGTTGAGAATCATAAAGAGAAGAATTTAAAAACTCTTTGCACTGACCGAGGACGCGAATATTTGTCAGATCACTTCAAGAAGTTTTGTGAGGAAAAAGGGATACGCAGGCAACTTACTATTCCTAATACTCCACAACAAAATGGTGTTGCGGAAAGAAGGAATAGAACATTGTTAGACATGGTTAGGTCTATGATGGCGCAAGCAAACCTCCCAATATCTTTTGGGGGGATGCTCTTTTACTGCAGCCTATATACTTAATCGAGTGCCTTCACAATCAGTCAAGTCCACCCCATATGAGTTTTGGAATGGCCAAAAGCCAAATTGGATAATTTGCGCCCATGGGGCTCAGCAGGTTATGTTCACAGTACTTCTCATAAGTATGGGAAACTAGGGCCTAGAGCTAAAAAGAGTATCTTCTTGAGGTATTCTGAAAACTCTAAAGGTTATATGATGTATGGTGAACATCCAAATGGTGGAAAGACTGAAATAGAGTCTCGTGATGTCGATTTCATAGAGAATGATTTTCCTAGCATTAGAGACGCAAGTAAGAATCTTGACCTCTATGAGTTAGAGGAAGTTGAAGCCACTTTACCATCTCCAAGCGAAGGTGGGGGATTAGTTCCTCATCCTGTTGTCGCTGAAGATAGTATAAGTGATCTTCAACCTAGTGGGAGCATCCTAGACAGTGGGAGCACACCATAGGTTAACAAGATTCTCAACTGCGTAGAGGTGCATGAGGAAGAGTTCCACGTCGTCGTTTTGAGATTGACGGTGAAATTCTTATGTGCACTCCAACTGATGAAGATGAGCCCACTTCTCTGGAAGAAGCCTTATCTTCACCTGCTAGTAATGAGTGGATGGCTGCAATGAAAGATGAGTTGAGCTCAATGGAGAAGAATCAGGTCTGGGAGTTGGTTGACCTTCCGCCAGGGCGCAAGACTGTTGGAAACAAGTGGGTTTTAAAAGTCAAGCGCAAGGCAGATGGGTCAATTGACAAGTATAAGGCACGTCTTGTGGCGAAAGGCTATACCCAACAGCGGGGTGTGGACTATGAAGACACATTCTCCCCAGTGGTGAGATTTGCTTCAATTCGCCTGATCCTAGCTATTGTCGCCCAGCAGGATTTAGAACTTTTTCATATGGATGTTAAGACTGCGTTTCTCAATGGAGAACTAGACGAAGAGATTTATATGGCTCAACCTGAGGGTTTTGAAGTCAAGGGACATGAACGCAAAGTTTGCCGGCTCAAACGTTCTATATATGGTCTCAAACAATCGTCTAGGCAGTGGTACTTTAGGTTTCATCATGCCATTACCTCTATAGGTTTTGAAATGATTGAACAAGACCATTGCGTTTACGTAAAACGATCCAAGAAAAATATTCTGATCCTTTCTTTGTATGTGGATGACATTCTTTTAGCTGGGAATGACATGAGTTCCATTGTCGCCACTAAGCAGTGGTTGTCCTCAACTTTTGAGATGAAGGACATGGGAGAAGCTAATTATGTGCTCGAGGTTAAAATCATACGTGATCGTCCAAAGAGACTTCTCGGTTTGTCTCAAGAGACATATATCAAGAAGGTCATTGAACGATTCCGTATGCATAACTCAAAACCCATAGACACTCTAATGGACAAGGCGTGTACTTTAAGCACAGACCAATGCCCAAAGAATGATGAGGAAAAGAATCGAATGTCCAAAGTGCCTTACGCGGCTGCAGTTGGGAGTCTGATGTACGCTATGTTGTGTACGCGTCCAGACATCTGCTTTGCCGTTGGAATGGTGAGTCATTATCAGAGTAATCCTGGACCCGCTCATTGGAATGCGGTGAAGAGGATTCTTCGATACTTACGTGGAACCGCTGATCTCGTCCTGTGCTATCATGGTGGAGACTTGAGATTGAGAGGATACATCGATGCTGATTGGGGCGGTGATAGAGATGAGCGCATATCCACTTCAGGTTATGCATTCATACTAGGAGGTGGAGCTATCTCTTGGTGCAGCAAGAAACAGACTTGCATCGCCCTATCCACGATGGAGTCAGAGTATGTTGCTTGTTCAGCAGCAGTCCAGGAAGCTGTTTGGTTGAGGTCATTCATACAGGCTCTAGGGGTTACAGCTCATGCAGATGAGGCTGTCACTGTTCACTGTGACAATACAGCTACCCTAGATTTTGTAACAGACCCCAAATATCAAACACATAGGCTTTCGTTATCACTTCATTAGAACTTTAGTTGCGCAAGGAGAGGTGACCATAAAGCATATACCTACTGGCAGAATGGTGGCTGATCCTTTGACCAAGCCTATTGCTAGAGATGTTTTCCTTTCTCACATTAGGAGTATGGGACTACGTAGGGTTTGATATGTTTATGGCATCTCATGTACTTGACATTATTTATTACATTAAATTTTCATTCCTTGATTTGAGTTTATTTTGGAATGAATGGATAATCTTTGTGATTACATATACATCCTTGTTGAGAGTGTCACCAGGCTTGAATTGACCCACTCACACGGGTAATTCACCTTGGCGCTAAGATAGCGAGCAAGATGAGACATAATTGTCTTAGGCGCCAAGAGGGCGAATAAGATGATACAGCTTATAAAGCAAACATGTCGCCTTAGTTGGAGCTAAGATGAGACCTAAAAAATGTAGGTCGATCATAGAGTATCTCCACAACTCTATGTAGCCTGTTTACAGCCGAATGTGAGATTTCAGGCAGGCACTATGAGAGTGACTGGGCTGAAAAACTCAGGTTAGGCGCTTGTACAGCGACTAGACTTAGATTCGTATGGCGTATTTTATTATACATTTATGTGACACGCCCTTACGGGTTACGCCATAGCATGCAAATCATACTGCATGTGCTAAATGCAGACCGACAGTGGGAGTGACGAATGAATCCCTGCTTCGTCACTGTGTGAGCCACTTGGATCGAAATATTTTTGATCTATATGGTACCCTTTTCACCTTAGACTATGTCATGAAGAGGATACTCAATGTCGCTACTTTAGCGGGCATGTCTAGGAAAGCGGTTGGGTCTAATTGGAATGACATGAGGGCTTTGGGAAGAAAGTTCAATATTACATCATGTTGTGTGATTCATAGCCCGGGCGACTTTGTCGATTTTTGTTTCGATATGAGTCATGAATACATAACATATGAGAGGTTTAACACTGCTCACTATGAGGGATTTGAGAGTGTTTAATCTGGTGTAATTGAACTATCTGGGGTACATACGAGATTTTTTTAGAGTGATGTATTGTGTTAGTTTGGTGATAACTTAATACAATACTCCTCAACTGGACATCCTTTCTCGTAGGTCGCACGTTCCATTTCCTGTATGAGGAGATGAGTGGACGAGAGATAAAGAGGGACTGTACGATTTATTTGCCCTGTCTGTGGGCGAGTGGGAGCTGTTAATAAATTGGGTCAGTGGACCCATTATCCGCCCACTAACAGATAATGTGTATTTGTTAGTTTGGATAAATACAGTTATTTAGAGAATATTTATCTCTTAAGTGTTTGAGATAAATACAATCTTTATCTCCTAAGATTTGAGGTAAAGCCAGTCTCTAATTGTATCTCTATATAAAGGCTAGAGATATCCCAATAAGTCAGAAGTAAGAGTAATAACCCTCTCTCATTGCACTCTCTCTAGAGCAATCACCAAGCTCTAGGATTTGGTTCGTGGACGAAGAACTCGACTCTAGTAGCCGTTTTCGTACCTGCGAAAAAGATCAAGCGTGTTGGAGGCTCGTAACCACAAGGATCCTACATCGGAATTTTTCGGAGACTTCGTACGGTATGTTTCCGAACTCATTACGTGTTACGTGGTAGCGCAATAATTGTTATAATCGTTTCAACACTTACTAATCGACCGGTTAGTTGATTTTTATGGACTAATATGTGCTTCTAATACGGACTTTTGTCAACTAATATGTGCTTCCACGGGCATGGAAGCGTGCTTCTAATATGGACTCCCTACAAGGATGCTTAAATTAATTTTCCATATGATGTTGATTTTGTCGTTGAATTTCTTAATTATGTTTTGATAATTAGCTTCGTTACTGGCGTACCTTTATATTGAACTTAGTTACTAGCCTACCTCTGTATTGAACTCTAATTGTCTGAAGAATGTCTCATGTGAATGTTTCGAATGATATGAACCCCCCACCTCCCACCCCCTTCCTACCTGGCTATTCTTTGAGCCGCAGACTTCTTTAGATTTACAATCTCCTTAGGATTAACAGCCTCGGTAGGAGCAGTAACCCGACTCCTTATAAGAATCATACTAGGAATAGCAACAACCCTTCGGCCATGATTTGTTAAGAGCAGTAACTTGGCTTCTTATGACAACCCTACTAGGAGTAGCAACACTTGGACGCGTCAAACATGAGTTGTTCAGTTGGACTGGCGTACTTGTTTGGACTAATGGCACTTCTTTTTCTAATTACCATCGTTGGAGTTGAACAACACTTGGACCATCACTAACGTTGTTGAGCGTGGTAGCTTGGCTTCTTATAACATCCTTAATTGGAGTAATAACAAACATTTGGACTAGCGTCGAACAGGATTAGCGTGCTTTTTTGGACTAGCAGTCTGGCTTTTTGTAACTACACTGATCGGAAGGTAAGTATTGGTAGGCGCAACCTTTTTTGGACTAGCAGTTTGGTGATATAGTTTAATTAATTGATTCAGTCTAGTTTTATTTAATTAGTTTACTCCAATTGAATTATCTAGTCCAGTTGAATCAGTCCAGTCCATTGCATGTCAGTCTAGTCTATCAGTCTAGTCCATTGTATTACTCCAGTCCATTTAGGTCAAGTCCAGTCCAAGATTTAGATTATTTTAATTGATGTAATGTGTCAAGATTACTTGGAAAATTAATCCATGATTTATCCTTGATAAAAAGATCAAATCAATCTATTTGTTGGTTAAGAAGTAACTTATTCCGAATCTGGTATATCATATTTACGATTTCAAAGATAATTACCGAAATTAAAGGCAAATAATGCCTCAAAATTGAAAAAAAAAAAACATTTTTATTAACGGGGTGAATGGGCCAGTTTCTTACTAATTGACTGGTTAGTTGACTTTTGTCAATTTGCGATTTTATCATTTATTCTAACTTATATCCAATCATGCAGATTTGCATTGCCAATCTTATCAGATTCTGCGATCCTGAGCACTACAAAAAGGGGTTTTGGCCTTCATTTTCAACGGTCCATAAACTTATTCTCTTTAGAGTTTGCATGTCATTACTTTGAGATGGAAAGAAAGACGGTAGGAAGAAAGGTCTAGAGTTTGATTGGATGCATGAGTCAGAGGAAGAAGAAACAAAAGCCCCTACTTTACTAGAATGGAAGGACAAGTTAGCTGCACTCGAGTCTCAGATTGCTAGGATGAGGAGAGTTGATGACCCTTTGGACCTCAGTACCCTAGCTATGAATCCCAAGGATAGGCTATCCCTCAAGTTCAAAATACCAGAAATGGATAAGTTTGACAGGACCATGGATCCTAAGATTTGTGTGAAGATGTTCACGCGAGCATTAGCCCCGTACGGGATAAATCAGAATGAGCTGATGCAGTTGTTCCACTACACCTTCACCGGAGCCGCTTCCCAATGGTTCCTTACCTTGGATGAAGCCGGAGTCCGCACATAGGAAGATGTTGTGAAAGAATTTTTCAAGCAATACCAGTACAATGCTGACCTAGACATTACCCAAAGGGATTTAGAAACCACAAAGCAAAAGCCGAGAGAGTCAGTTTCATCTTTCGTCCTGAGGTGGAGAAATAAGGCAGTTCAGATAGTGAACCGTCCGACGGAGGAAGAGCAAGTGAACATCGTCAGAAGCAACCTACTCCCAATTTACCACGACTATATCTTTGGCCATTATCACATGTCATTCAAAGCTCTTATGGGAGCTTCATACATATGGAAGACTAATCAATAAGGGAACAATCTCTCATGAGTCGAAACCACCAGGGGCATATCGAGCCAGCCCAAGGAGTTCTCATATGTAGCCTAAGCTAGCAACAGCCGATAATGTCAACACCGTGCAGGCACATTGAGCAGTAACATGGGAACCCACTACGAAGCTTATGAGGGAATTCACACCCTTGAATGCATTACCCCCAAGGTTTTTGAATAATTATTGAGGCGGGGGATGATATATATCTAAGCTACCGCCTACACCTACTCCAGCAATGATATCCTAAGGATATGATGTGAATACCTTTTGTAATTAACATCAATGAAAGGATCATCCCACAGAGAGATGCATTACACCACGGCAAGCCGTACAAGACCTCATAAAAAAGGGTGAAGTTTTCCCTCTTGTTAGACCAAATGTCCGAAAAGAACCTTTGCCACCCCGAAAGGTTAATTGTATTGCTGATAGCCAGCCAGTTATGGATCTGACCTTTTCTATTGTTCCAGCCAGTCAGCTAATTTTGAAGTCAGTGTCTAGTTATAATTCTCTACCGTGGTTTTGCGATTTGATTACTTGGGAAGAGTTAATGAAAGGTGAGACCTTCATAGTTAAAGAAGAATACGATGAAGAAACCGGGTTTATGTTCTGACCCAGTGCCAATATGTCCCACCTAACCAGATCAGGCCGAGTATACCAGACCCCACATCAACCAGCAGCATCCAACCCATTAGTTATTCTCTCAAGACCCTCTTGATGATGAACTCCTTTGACAGTTAAAAAAGACTCAAGCCAACATTACCATATGGGAATCACTGTTAGCCTCATACTCTCACTGCCAAACCCTTATCAAACTTCTCAGCAAAACACAGATACCAATCCAGACCCAACCTGAAGACCTTTCCCAAATGTTAGGGGCTATACATTACAGAAATGTCCTCACCTTTTTTGAGTTCGACCTGCCCAAATGGGACCTAGCCACAACAATCTACTCTATATCATTATGCGATCACTTGATAAAAGGATCCTATTAAACCTTATAGACAGTGGTTTTGCTTTAAACGTATATCCCTACGTACTGTTCAAGCCCTTGGCATTAACCAGCCAGAATTTATTCCCTCCAACCAAGCTGTCTGAGCCTACGACAACACCCGAAGGGGGATATTGTTGGCATAGTGAAGCTTTCGATAACTGTGGGTACTGCTAGCTTTGGTGTTGAGTTTTAGGTATTGGATATACCCACCGTCTTCAATCTTTTGTTAATTTGACCTTGGATACACTCCGTGGGGGCAATCCCCTCTATATTGTGCCAAAAGGTCAAGTTTGTGTTGAAAATGATGCCATTTTCACCATAATGGGAGATTCGTAGTTGCCTTAGATTAGACAGGTCAAGAAGGATAGTATACAGGTACCACATGATTCTTTGGATATTTAGCTTAATGGATTTAGGATGGATCACCGGTTCAGTGCCTCAAGTATGAGAAAGTTTGTCAAGGTAAAAACTTCCTCACCTTTGCTCCTATAGCAATACAACATTGCTCCCCATGTTGAGGTTTTCAAAAAGGTTTAAGCCAAAATTGTCAAGGAATTCCCAGCTTCCCGGATATGAAAAACTAGAAAGACCATTTGACTTAGGATACAAGATGACCAGAAGGAAGAATGAGGAAGTTATCAGGAAGCTAGCCCAGGCCAAGAATGACAAAGAAAGTGTGAAGCATATGAGCCCGACAAAGATCCCTACTATGAACGAAAGCTTCATCAAGGAAGGAGATAGTGGGACCTTCTATGGATTTCTAGAGCCAGTTACACTGTTGAGACCAGGAAGCAGATCAGAGGATGGGAGATATTCCACGATTGTGAGTGGGTCAAGGATGAAGAAATGCCAGTACAGACCGGGTACGGACCTCTCCCATAGTCAAGTACGGACCACTGACTGCGGGAGAGGTTAACAAAGGAAGTCTGGTCTGACAGAGATGCTCCGAAACCGAAAGACTTGGATGCTTATGTCAACTTGGCCAATTTAAATCTGCTTACCTACTATGTATTTTCAAACTACTTGATTGATAATGTGACTGATTTTGATTATCCCTTGGTTGCTGATATAGTTTATGATGAATCAACTCAGTCAATAATGAGTCACACCTAATAGACTTAGAAGAGAAAAATACTTAAATGAAATTGCAAATTGGGAACTGAGTCGTGTCAAGCTAGTGGCTAAGGAAACAATTAAAGTCAGTGTAAGCTCCTTCAAAAACATAAAAGAAATCAAAACAGGGGCTAGTCTAGATGAGGGAGAAAGAGAAGAGATGACTGAACTCCTTAGGGAATTCATCAATGTATTTGCTTGGTCATAAACTGACATGTCCGGTGAAGACCCATCCATTGTGGAACACCACCTATCTATCCTACCTGAAGCCAAGCCAGTCAAACAAAAACTCTACAAGTTGAGATCGAAGTGGTCCCTCAAGATTAAGGCGGAGGTGATGAAGTTATTCCACATTGGATTTATCCGAGTGATTGAGTACCCTACCTGGATAGCCAATATTCTAATCATTCCCAAGCCATCCAGTCAAGCCAAGATGTGTGTTAACTATCGAGATCTAAACCAGGCTTCTCCGAAAGATGAGTTCCCTTTACCCAACATAGACCTGATCATAAATAACAAGCCCAAACATAAGTTAGTATCCATTGTGGATTGTTTTGTGACGTTTAACCAGATAAAAAAGGCTCCCGAGCATCAGGAGAAGACAGCCTTTACAATCCCCTGAGGTACTTTCTATTACATATTGATGCCTTTCATATTGAAAAATACCGGGGCTTCATACCAATGATCCGCTACTATCCTATTCCACGACATGATCCATAAGGAGCAGAAGTTTATGTAGATGACATGATCATCAAGTCCAGGAAGCGAAAAGATCATTGCACAGTGTTAAGAAAAGACTTTCAGAGGTTGAGGTAGTATAATGTGAGGTTAAACCTGTAGAAATGTGTATTGGGAGTCACAGCAGGAAAGCTGCTATGTTTCACAGTAAGTAAACGAGGGATAGAGGTGGACCTGGACAAGATCAAAGCCATAGTTAAGATACCTCCACCAAAAACTGAGCAGGAAATCCAAGGATTCTTGGGTAGAATCCAGTACATTAGTTGGTTCATCTCCCAGTTAACCATGATCTGTGAACCAGTGTTTAAACTATGGAAGAAGGATTTGAGCAAAGAATGGAACCCTTCATGTCAAAAACCCTTTGACAAGATCACCTTAGCAACCCTCCAGCCCTAAGCTCACCTAAGTCCGGTAGCCCTTTGTTACTATACATGACAATGACATATACTACAGCAGGAGCCTTTTAGCCCAATACTTGGAGAATTCATTGGTTGAAAGGGCCATATACTATGTGAGTAAGAAGTTAACCCAAGGAGAGTGAAGTAGAGAAAACATATATATCTTTGGTTTGGGTAACACGAAGGTTGAGACATTAACCCATCAGGTTGTTGGCTAGAATGGACCCCATGAAGTACATGTTCGAGAAGCTTGTCATGTCTAACCCGCACAACTAAATGGCTCTTATTGTTGTCGGAGTTTGATATTGCCTATGTCACACAGAAGTTGATCAAAGGAAAGGCCATGGCAGATATATTAGCCAGTTGTCTGACGCATGATACCAGCTGATGGGAAGCGAGGTCCCCAGATGAAGGAGTTTGCATTGTTGAAACAGAGATAAGGTGGCAGTCGTACTTTGATGGAGTAGCAAACAACAAGGTTTTTAGAATAGGACTTTCGAGGGTACTAATAACACTGTTGAATACAAAGCTTGTATCATCGGTTTAGAGATAGCCCTAAACCTACAAGTCCAGGAGATCACAGTATATGGAGATTCAACCTTGATCATATACCAAATCTAGGGTTCTGTGGAAAATTAGAGATGAACATCTGCAAGCATATCATGCCCACTTGGAGAAGATTATAGACTAGTTTGAAGATGTGGAATTTCATTACCTACCCAAAAGTCAAGAACAACTCTGTCAATGCCTTAGCCACCCTAGTATCAATAGTTGACATAGCCAAAGGATAAGAGGTAGAGCCATTTGTCATATTGAATAGGAACTGACCAGCCTACTACTTTTTGATAGCTCCCTTAAAAGAAGTCAGAGTAGCCGAACCTTAGTATACCGATGCACAGGATCTCATCCGAGACAAAAAATACCCTGACGGATGTTCCACGAATGACCGAATAACTCTGAGAAGATGGGCGGCACAGTTCATCATATGCGACTGGAGATTGTATAAGAGACATTATATTGGAGAAGGACTGTTATGAGAGAGAGAGAGAGAGAGTGGCCAAATCATGGAGGATATACATGCAGGAGCGTATGGACCATGCGTGAACGGGTGGATGCTGGTGAAAAAAGTTAAAGCATACTATTATAGTACTATGGAGCACGACTGTGTCGAGTATGTGGGAGATGTCACAAATGTCAGGTATACGCTAACTTACAGCATCTTCCTCCCTGAGAGTTATACAACATGACCTCCCATTGGTCATTCTCAGTTTGGGGAATAGATGTGATAGGGAAGATAAGTCCCAAAGCCCATAATGGACATGAACTCATACTGGTAGCCATAGATTACTTCACGAAGTGGGTGGAAGTCGCTTTGTATGGAAACGAATATTATTGACCAATATGGAGTGCTCCGAGAGTTAATCTCAGACGATAGGAAATTTTTTGAAGGAGAAGTCTCAGAGCTGACCGAGGAGTATGGTATCACCAAACACCGCTCATCACCCTGCCGGTCGCAAACAAATGGGGCTATCGAGGCTGCCAATAAGAACCTAAAGAGCATGTTAAGTAAAATGACAGATTCTTATAAGAGCTGGCCAGATAAAATTCTCTATACACTCTGGAGCTATAGAACATCGGCAAGAACGTCGATCGGGGCTACCCCATATTCACTAGTCTACGGTGTGGAGGCTGTACTACCAATAGAATTAGAAGTCAACTCTCTCAGAGTGCTACTGGAGAATCAGATAGTCGTGGAAGACTGGGTAAGACATAGATTTGAAATTTTGGCATTGGCAGACAAGAAAAGGTTGAAGGCGCTCTTTCACATTCAGGGTTACCAGGAACTTATTGCTCGAGCATTCAACAAGTGAGTAAAGGGATGTCGGTTGAAAGAAGAAGATCCGGTGTTGAAGAAATTATTGGACATATCTAGAGGCCGCGAGAAAATTTTAAACCCAATTGGTCAAGTTCTTATATGATCAAGCAAATCATGAATGAGGAGTGCAACATCGTTAATTGATTTAGACAAAATTGAGTTATCACAATTCACAGCTAGTCAATCTAGATTGATTAAAGAAACATTATGGTTGAGCAAATTTCATAACTGAACTACAAATGACCTAATCCTCTTTAAGAATATTTTTTCACCACACATCAATTGATGTAACACATAAATGGAGGTATGTAGGCAGTCCATACTTTACCTCGGGTACGGTCAAATTTTAATAAAATAATTTTATTCCACTGGCTAAAGCACTTACTACATTCCTGAGAAAAATAAAAAATGCTCTCAAGGACGAAAACCCTGTAAAGGGCGGCCTAGGCAAGAGTTAGGTCAAAAAAGAAAATGCTTGAAAAAATAAAAATGCCCACTGGGACGAAAACCCTGCAAAGGGTAGCTTAGGCAAAAGTTAGGGCAAGAAAATTCTAAGTGCAGTCAGCAACCTATGGGATATCAGCATCTTATTTATATTCTTCATAATCGGATTGTCTTCGTCATTTATGATTAACTTCCATGTCCCCGAATCTTTCTTATAAGCCGACCTCTGAAATATAGGAATGACATCTTCCACTTCCTCTACTGGAAAAGCCAGCCTTTTATCCGCTTTTACGTTGCCTTTATTACCCAGCCTATCAAACTGACCCTTGAGATAAGCATCCACACCGACTTCCTGGTTCCAAGTAGCTTTTATAGTTAGATTCCTTTCTGGTGGCTTTTTCTTAAGCAGCGAAGTGAGATGCCATTGGTGCTCGTCCACTAGGGGTAATTATAGCAGCAACAACAAGGAGTGGAGGCTCTATGGAGCTCGATCAACTGCTCGATCCACCTCCCAAAGGTGGTGTTGAGGGAGTGGGAGTAGGAGTCTCTATAACCCCTCCAAAGTTCCGTACAAGGAAAGTATGTCTTGTTAGCTAGATACCATGCCCTTAAGGCTGTGTTCATACTATAAGCATCTCAAAATATGGAATAGGGGACCTACATGGGGTAAAGGCACCAAGTCAAAATCTAGGATGCATAAATGATGAATAAACAGAGACAAGTCCAATCTAGAGATTATCGTTTCGATTCGGGCCAACTCCTTGAGCCCAAAGACTTCAAAGTCCTTCTCTGAATGAGGGAAAGGCTCATATGCCTCGATTTTTCCCCTTTGGGTTAATCGGCACCATCCATAGAGGAATAAAAGACCCTCGACCACATCATCTTCTTTCTTCCCTTTTCCCTTCTTATCCTGGGTTGCCCTCTCCCACTGGTTTTTCTTCAGCCATTTCGAGTTTAGGGAGTCTCCAGATCTTCTTTGATGAATGCCTCATATGTCCGAGGATCGTTCGGCCATCATAAGAATGACCCCTGAATGCCCCTAAGCAAGGTTTGTATTGGCCCCTTATCCAGCTCCGTCATGTGGTACATCTCCTACTCCCACTCTTGATCCTTATAGAGATTGTGGGGCTAAGGTATGGGCTTCCCTCAACAACGAACGCCAGTGATGTTTGTGAAATCAAACGGAACAGTAGCCTTCCCGAACGGCATATGGAAAGTGTTGGTAATCCCACCAGCGCTCGACAAAACATAGAAGATGTTTCCTGTTCTGAGTAAAAACATGCAACTCATCCAAAAAGGGACAGAAACCCATAGCAACTATTTAATTCTTAAGGGGGATGAGAATTTTGGCCCATCACTCTCCCACTGTTCCACAAGGTTAGAGGAGCCCATACATCGCATATCACGGGGAGGGGCTACAAAATTTTAGAATGTGAAATCTATCAGTAAAATAAGGTTTTACAAAAAAATTTCAGAACAAAATAGCTTGGTTTCCTATGCTAAATAATTTGATAATTCTTATTAACTGATACCTAATTTAGCGTCTTTTATAGACACCAAAAATTTTGAAAACAATCCAGGTCATAGGTCTCCTAAAAATAATAGGGTTTATAGTTTGGCACTTTGTCCAAATAAATTTTTAAACATGTTCTAAACTGCTGGAACAAATGACTTTTAGCGACACTTTTGAGTTCAAAAAATATTAAACCCAGTTGTAATTACTGTTCACCATCCCTATCCTTCGGCAGTCTTGTTAACACACCAAAGAAACCAATTACATGACCAACCCACTCCACTACAACCTAAACACACACTAAACACCTTCACATACCCTAAAATAGACACATATACCCTTCACATATAAAATTTCACCCAACACACCCCCATAATCCCAAACCCAAACCTTACACACACATAGGTTCACACACGACACACCCACTTTACACAATACACACACTATGCTCACGGTTTCACATACTAGATACACACTAATATATACACACACTATAAAAGAGAAATTACCCCTTAGAATCCTCATGATTTTCTCCTCTCATGTCCATGGTATTCTGCTCGAATCCCCTTTTCATTTTCTCTTTTGCTTTTCTATTCATCCCCTGCTTTATTTTCTTGTTCTTCTCTTTCTTTTATTTCACCCGAATTTCTTTTCATTCCTTTCTTTTTGTTTTCTTTTCAATTATTCCCTAAAACTTATCTATACATTACTTTATAATATTATTTATTAGTCATCAAATAATCAAGGAGGAGGTGGCACCATCTTGTGACCAATTTTTCAAAATTTGTAAAATACCCCTCTAATTTTTCAAAATTATAAAAAAAAAATCCCTCCCAAAATTTCAGAATTACATTTTTTGTCCCGAAATCTTTTTAAGCTCTTATGCACCACTAATACCCGAGTATTACTCAAAATTAACGTCCATTTATTTTTCGGAGTATGGATAGTTATTTGAATAACTCCCAAAGTTCGGGGTATTACATTCTCCTCACCTTATAAAAATTATGTCCTCGAAATTTACTCTCAGATATCCTTTCACTTTATCACATCTACGTATCATGCTTCCGTTGTAGAACTCTGACAACTATCTCATAGTATTAAGCTTTCCCTAACTTCCGCACCTAGATTCTTGTCCCACAAATACTCAGACACAGCTGTTTAAATCCAATTCATAATACTAAACTGAAACCCTATCTGATGATCAATTCACTCTACCTATTCCAGAACGTCACGAACGATGATTTAACGGGTACAAAACCCACTGAACAGAACCTACACCTCTCGAATTTCGTGCATATCCAGCAGATTAAGTCAAGCTCTCATGCGACAGACTTCCATATCTTATGCTAATACTACACCAGAGATCCCATCAGTTGCACAATTTACTTATGACTATAAGTTTAACCCTAAAATCAAGGCATACTGAAATATTAAACGGTGGTCACACATGACCCACAGTTTACCATTTCTAACATGGGTAGGGTAACTAATTCATATCTCACAACAGACAACAAAAGTTGTAGCCAACAACAGGCCCAAACTATTGCCAAGTTCATGACCGAGCGGCGTGTTATCTTCACATAGCTATATATTGCATACCTATAGTTTTGCGTCTGCTTCACAGAACGACAGAAAACTATAACTACTAGCTTTTCAGTTCCCACTCCGGTGCCTTGTTTCAACAAGTCCAAGCTGTTACTGAATTCATTACTTAGAAGAAATACATTCTCCTACATAGCGTATAATATGATTCCGGATACATATGCATTCATTTTCACTCGAAGGTAGGGTTCTATATTATCACATCACTTTCGATTCACAGTCACCTTACTTAAAAAATCTTATATCCTTATCCTTCAATCATCTGTTTTAGTTAAACATCTAAAACCTTTCAGTTCCCAAAAGTAAGTAGCATACGGTCTACATCATGTATTCAGCTCAGATCTCAACCTTATACCGAATCATCGAATAGCTTATCTAAACCTATTCCACAATTCTAGAGTCTGATATCTCTCACTCCGAGGCTTAGGAATCTACCTAACCTTGTATCCAGATAGGTGAAACTTTGCATATAATAATAACAATAACCGTAATCAGACAATTAAAACACAAAAAACTTTAACAAAATCATGCATATTGGCTCTTGGGGTTCACAACAAAATTCTGTGACATTCCAAAAGAGACGACGGACGTAGAAACGATGATATAGATCTGGCGAAGCAAAGTCAACACAATGACTCGGAGCAAACAAAATCAGAAGGACTTATTGATCCTTAATAAGATTTGTAGCTTTTCCATGGCCAATATCAGATACTACCACATCAAGTCCAAATAGATTCGAAAGAAACAGATGAATACCCTGAAAAGGAATAAGACGACTAGGCATGAATGACATCTTCTCTGACGTCTTAGCGTAAGTCGACATTTAATTAAGTCGTCTTTGAATTCAACAGACAAAAGAACAAACAACTGACAAGATGAAATTTTAAATTCCCCATTGTATTCCAAAATCAATTCTCAGTCTTAACAAGAATCATTTTTCGAGAACTTCGTTCTCACACATCATTCGAATTCATACCTTACAAAATTCCACACACTACGAGGTTTTCTCTTAACAAATTACAGATACATGATTAGAGTGTAATCAATTCATGCCTCGCATGATATCACACCTCGAATGACAAATAGGATGAGATCCACAGGAAGATCTCTATCAACAACATAGACAGTATAGCCACCAAAAATCGTAGGAATAGTCAAAAACTCTTCCAACGGAGTTCCTTTCACAATACCAGTTCCTGAGGGACAAGCCTCTACCCTCAATCATTGTGCCAAAGTAACAGATGCAAAGGTATCACGTTCCAGAATCAAGCAATATACAAACATCTAATGGGTTAACCTGTGGTGTACCTGGCACCACGTCATCGGATGTGACCACATCCTAAGCGAACATTGAACAAAATGTAGTTGATGTTTTGGGTCTCTATCCCTACTGACCATCCTCTTTCCTGCTGAGGAACACTGCTCGCTGTTACCCTTACAATAGGTACACAACTGATTATTTCTCACAAACAGAAAATTTTAAACTTAATGCCCTACATTGCCATGCCTAACACATCATCCGGTCACTTTATTACATAACTCACCACTCTGACTTCTATCTCACTTACCATATTGGGTGGCTGAAAATTTTACCCGCCACCCTAACCAGTACTTTGTGTAGGTCTAACTCCAAAATTATACAATGGTTTAACTTTAATATCCTGAATTGATCGGGCGCCTTCACCCTACACTCTGCTAAATTCCATATTATGCTTTGATCGAATTTCAAAACTCAATCCAGATCTAAGAATCACTGAACTGAAGTGGCCCTGAATCCCTGATTCTCCCTCAACCTATAACGTGGGCACCAGTTTATGCCGACTGTAAAAATCTTTTTTTTTTTGCTAATGACTGTCAGTTCCTACAAATCTATTCGTGAAAAATTCTTACTTATCTTTCTTCTATCTGGCCTGTGTTTACTCATGCCTTCCTCCATTGTCAAACTTAAACTGTTCCAAAACACATGCCAAATAAAGACAGTCCATATAGCTCGTCAATCGAGCTGGGATCACCGTATTTTTTAACCCAGGCCTAAGCCCCCCACTCAGACTTTCGACAGCTATCTGGCCCCACCAACAACATCCTTATGGCAAATCTAGTGAAACAAGAGAATTCATCTTAACCTTGTCTATGGACTCTTAATCCAATGGCATCACATTAACAAACTCCCTTCATATTGATTCATGAAATCTCATAAAAATACCTGTCAAAAAATAATTCCTTAAATTGTTCCCAGGCAAACATCAATCAATTGCTGGTGAGTCAGACTCTTCGCTACCATTTTCCACCACTGATCGGCCTAATCTTTCAGTTCATATACCACAAATTCAATCTTTATTACTCCAATTACAGTTGCTCAAAATTTGTACAGTCAGTTGCTCAAAATTTCTTCAATTTTGCTAATCCAGTTCGTTGTCCATATAGGATCCAGCAACCCCCTGTAGCTAGTCATTTCATCTATTAAGTTCACCTAAGATACTCTCCTCTCGAGGTTATGGTTATGGTTGGGCCTGATTCGGTACTCCTTGTGGCTGGTTGTCCAGATTCTGTGTCATCAAAGTCATAATTAGGTTCATAGTGTTCAGAATCATAGTCTGCAGTTCTAGGTTCTACTGTTTCCCCCAATTAGGTATAGGTTCCCCTATACAATCATAAAACTCCATACAACTGATTTCCCAATATAAAAATTATTTTTCAGGTCTTTTCAATACTAGGAAGAATCCCTGCTCATCCTATACAGCCTGTTGGAACCTCAACTATCGGGGACCTCTAGGTCCTCCGTACCATTTCCACTGCCAGTGCTCCGAGTGCCAACCATATAGGTACAATTAACAGTTATAAATGTCACACGACAAGTGCCTAAAGAACAGTATGATTACATGTTAAAGGCATACTTCTTAACTCTAAAGACATACATCTTAACTCTAGCCTTATCCTACCTCACTCTCATTAGTTGGAATACGATTCTACAGAATCGTGTTACATGTACTTAAACTCTTAATACCACAAGACCGAACTGCTCTGATACTAACTGTAACGCCCCAAAAAATCAGGAGCTCCGCTACCCCGAACTTCTGGGTCATTAACCTACCGGATCACATCAAACCTGTCAGAACATGTTCACTAACACATACTTCAAAGCATCTAATTAGACATCAACTCAAATTCTTCAAATACAATATTACAAAACTGCTTAAAATTGAACTATTAAGACGTACATTATTTTACAAACTCGAGTCCTAGTAGAACGTGTTAACAGTACTGACCCGCACAAAGGTCTTACTATACAGTAGTGGTGGGCTCACCAGCATCTCACACATACTCTAAATCCCATTCCCAAGCAATCTACTGTTGATCAAAACCTGTAGAAGGGAATCAAACAAAGGGTGAGCTTTTGAGAGCTCAGTAAGGTCGTATAGGGACTAACAAAGAATTACAAAACTATTCTAAAGAATCCAACTGATGAAAATTTCCAAAACTCTTCGAAACGATAAAAAACTCAATGATTTCCAAAATGATCAAAATTCATCATAAATAGATACCAAAATAACAATCACAATCACAATGGTTTCCAAATGATCAATAAAAGATCACTTCCAAAATCATCATTTCCAAAGTACCACAAAAATTTCTCAAGGGGTTTCAACACAAGCACAAATCGAATCATTTCTGCCCGCACCAAATCCTCCAATACAACGAGATTACGAAATAATTCATAGATGCAATTCAAAGATAACTTTTTAAAAGAATCATAACTAGTTTGATCAGATATCAAAAGAAAATTTTATGTACGATGCAGACAATCATAGATACACTGACCAGTCTGTCAAGGTACTAGCCCATATCAATGCACCGACTAATCCATCAAGGTACTAGCCCATACCAAGACACCGATTAGTCCATCAAGCTACTAGCCACACCAATGCATCGACTTGTCCATCATGGTACTAGCCACACCAATGCACCGATTAGTCCATCAGGTACTAGCTCACACCAATGCACCGACTAGGCCATCAAGGTACTAGCCCATACCAATGCACCGACTAGTCCATCAAGGTACTAGCCCATATCAGTGCACCGACTAGTCCATCAAGTCACTAGCCCATACCAATGCACAAACTCATGTCAATGTACAGAATGACAACAATTCTATAATACAACCTGTTATTCAGTGCTCGACGGGTAATAGATAATGAGCATCGGTAAGTGTTTTCATAAACGTTTTAAGGCTCAATAAAATATTTTTAAGGCAGTAATGCAACTCGTATCAACATAATAGAGTCCAAATGAATAGCGATGACAAATCAGAATAACATACGACTATTAAATTTGTTCAACATGCAATAACATGCGAGCATCACTAGATTATTAAATAACTGATTCAGGTTCAATATTGAGATTTCTAGTTCAATAACATGCTAATATCAATTCATACCTTAGAGTTTGACATTAGTCATAAGTAAATTAAAAGAGTACTTACGAGTGCTAGTTATCAAAATAAGGGTTCTGATGAAAGTCCTTACTCAGGGTTGGGACAGAATCCCTTACCTGGATCCATAGCTAAACTATCTAACTGGAAGCCTTAGCTTTAACCTAAACGGAATAATTGAATCATTAGAACACAGATAAGAGCACAATATTATAACTTAACACGGACTCACACATACTCCCAAAATATACCTCCCTCATCGGGTACCCAAAATTACCAAAATGCCCTTAGGTGTACAATTACCAAAAATGCCCCTCTCGGACTTAAATCACCATAATGGTCTTCTCGTAATTAGAATCACTATAATAACCTTACTCTATGTGAATTTATCTCAAAATACCTTTTTTAGGTAAAATTACCAAAATACCCCTCCGGGATGACAAATTATCAAAATACCCCCAGGGCTCCTGGCTCTGAAAAAATCCCAAAAATAGCTTAAAACATTATTTTAAGCATCTTGATGTCATTTCTGGACTAAAAAGTATTTTAGAAAATGTTCACCAAAAAAATCTTGAATCGGTGTTTGGACCTAGCGCTAAAAGGCCAGTTTTGCGAAAATTACTTATCAGCCTCATAATGGCACAAACTTTTAAAATATGAAACCAATCAATAAAATAACATTTTATGAAAATTTTTAGATCAAAATAGCTTGGTTTCCTATGCTAAATAATTTGATAATTCTTATTAACCGATACTTAATTTAGCATCCTTTAGGGGCACCAAAAATTCTGAAAACATTTCAGGCCATAGGTCTCATAAAAAGAATGGAGGTTACTATTTGGCACTTTTTCCAAATAAATTTTTAAACATGTTCTAAAAATTCATAAAAAAAAAATGCTGGAATAAATGACCTTTAGCGACACTTTTGAGTTCAAAAAATATTAAATCCAGCTGTAATTACTGTTCACCATCCCTGTCCTTCGGTAGTCCTGTTAACACACCTACTAACCCATTTCCATGACCAAGCCACTCCACTACAACATAAACACAGACTACAACACCTTCACATACCCCTCACATACACACATATATACCCCTCACATACACAATTTCACCCAACACACCCCCGTAATCTGAAACCCAAACCTCACACACACTGAGACACACACACATGTTCACTTACGGCACACCCACTTTGAACAATACACACACTATGCTCACGGTTTCACATACTAGATCACACTAATTTATATACACTATAAAAGAGAAATTACCCCTCGGAATCCCCATGATTTTCTCCTCTCTTGTCCATGGTATTCTGCCTGAATCCCCTTTTCCTTCTCTGTTTTGCTTTTCTTCTATTCATCCCCTACTTTATTTTCTTGTTCTTCTTTTTCTTTTATTTCACCCGAATTTCTTTTCCTTCCTTTCTTTTTGTTTTCGTTTCAATTATTCCCTTAACACTTATCTATACATTAGTTTATAATTTTATTTCATTAGTCATCAAATAATCAAGGAGGAGGTGGTACCATCTTGTGACCAAATTTTCAAATTTTGCAAAATAGTCCCTTTAATTTTCCAAAATTACAAAAAATGCCCCCCAAAATTTTGAAATTACAGTTTTGCCTCGAAAATCTTTTTAAGCACTTATGCACCACTAATACCCGAGCATTGCTTAAAATTAACACCCGTTTATTTTTTAGAGTATGGATAGTTATTTAAGTAACTCCCGAAGTTCAGGGTATTACAAATTGACCACCCGGTCGATTTTCTTGTCGAATTTTCAAATTTTTCTTAAAAATTAATCGACAGATTTCAAAATTTTCAAAGTTTGCCTCAGTGTTGATCAACCAGTCGGTTTTCAAACCTTTTTTAAAAAAGAGTTTAGAATGCATGCTTGTGTGCTTTGAGTATTGGCACCATCAATATAAATTTGCATTTGCTTGCATGTGCATCATCACATGATGTATGTTCCTTTGCCCGAGGGTGTTGTTATCTAGCATTTGTATGTTTGCGTGCCCGCATGTGCATGTCCGACATCTCATCCCTAGGTGGGTTCACGACCCTAATTTTGTTTTATTGCTCTACTCAACGGCTATGGTGTAACGCTAATACAAGATTTTTTGTTTGTTGCCAGTTGCAACAGTATCTTCTCGTGAAGTGATCTGACTCCTACACGTCCAACAATGAATTGTCTTTACGACATTTATAACTCTGGCTATGAATCAAACTCTCACTCCATTCGTCGCCCCTTTCGAATCAATTTGAGGGCTTTGGTAACGTTCAGAGTTATTTCCATTTTGTCTGTTGACCCTTTCTAATCGATTTGAAGGCTCCGGCAACATACAAGATTCTTTTATATATATCTAGATGACCCTTTCAAATCGGTTTGGATGGGTATCTAAACTTAAGTTTTGTTATCGACCATCCAAAATGATTTGGTGGCTCCGATAACAACATGAATTCTTTGGTAACCATCTGTCCACCCTTTCAAATCGTGTAGGGGGCTCCGATAACGGACTGAATTGATATTTGTTTTACGTGTCTAGACAACCAACTAAATTTGGGGCTTCGGTATCTAGACACGAGTTTTGTACGTCAACCATTCAACGCTTTGGTGGCTCCGATAACAAGTAAATTTTTTGTTAATATTGCTCGATGACCGATCGATGTTATTGTTAGCTCTGACTTCAAACAATATCTGTATTCATTTGAACTACGTTGGTCTGATTCCTCCTAGGAGGATACGTAAGAAACCTATGAAGGTTTGACCTCATATCTGTGTGAGTCTTTGAGTCATATGGTCTTTTTATGTGTTTTTACTAAAAAAAATGTATTGTCCTTCTTTTTCATTGATGTTCGCCTGCAAGTGTTGTCCATCCCCGATGGGCTCTATAGACGCCCTATTTCTGTAGGTATGTTTAATTAATTAAATAATGAACTTTATTATTTATTAAAAGGCATTCTTGAGTCTAGGCTTGATGATGTAGTTTAATTATATCTGCACACAATGGTGCGGCCTCCCCCCCCCCCTAAATTCTTGCCCATCACCCACTACCATCATGAATGCCACTGAAGTGTGCATGTGAGCATGGAGAGTGCATGTGTTTATGTTTCTGTGTGTCTGTGCGCGTTTGTGTGTGGGTGCATCGTGGCTGTGGGCGTGTGTTTGTGGGTGAGGGTAATGTGTTTATGAGTGTGTTTGTATGTGTGGTGGGTGATGCGAATGGGAGAGGGAAAGGGTAGAGGAGGGGAAATGAACTCGTGTCTGTGTTATGCAGGTGTTTGTGATGGAGGATGCATGGGTGGGAGAGGGGGAGGAACCATAGAGGGTGAGTGTTTGTGTGGGTATGTGTTTAAAGACCAAAAGCGTATTTCGGTCTTAAAAGAGGGCACCAAACGTTTCCCGCCTAAAGATGGGTTAAGTTGGAAGGAAACCATCCATTGTCCACAATTTCAGGAAGTAGACATTGGCTTAGTACACTGTTTTAAAAAATAGGAAGCCAAATTGCACATCGGTGTAGTTTATGGTGCCAAAGTGTGTGTGGAAACGGATGTAAGCAGTACATTCCCAACTGAGATAATTGTTATAGGCCTTAACAACTAGATGCATAAGCAAAAGTGGAGTACGAATAGAGGCCAGCAAAATGTGGACACTACCATATATGTGGACATTTGGAATCTGGGTGCTATAACAAGCCCAAGATTATAGAGACTTGGCAGAAGAAGGTGGTGCAAGAGCACATGGTGCAACCTGATCCTGAAAATGACTAATGAAGCAAGCACTCAACATAACTTTAGTCAGAATAACAGAAAGGGAAAAGAACTAAGTACTTGCAATAGATTTCAACAGCTTAAACAAATATGAATGCTAATGATGATGATGTAAATGGCTTAAAGGAACATGAGAAAAGTAAAACAGAAGAAAGGTTCCTTGGCAGTAAGAAAGGGGGCTGGAGGAAAAATAAAGTTACATATTAGCCACCTGGAATGTCAGGGGTCTAAATGACTCTGTTAAGCAGAATGAATTGAAGAAAGCCTTGGGAAAACTGAATGTTGAACGGGTAAGGCTACTGGAAAATTAAAGTAGAACTGGCTAATATTCTTTCTATTACCAAAAATGGAATAAGACTGAGATTTTGTCCATAATACCAATAATAAAGGGATTTCAAGAATATGGATTGGATGAAAGTCAGATAGAATCAATTTTCAGATCATAGCATGTGAAACACAGGCTATAATAGGCAAAGTGATAATGAAGGAAGATAATAAGACTTTTTATGTCTCATATGTGTATGCTAATAATAAAGGATCCAAAACTAGGATACTCTGTGAACAGCTGCAGCAGCATAAAAGACTTATTGGCAAAGCACCTTGGTTATTGATGGGAAGACTATAATGTGGTAAGAAATTCCCATGAAAGGCAAGGAGGTGCGAGCATTAGCCAAAGAGATTTTGATGATTTTAATGATTGTATTAAAAGATTACAACTTGAAGACCTGCAAACAGTAGGTGTGGTGTATACCTAGGGTAATAAAAAAGAGGTGAACTTGATCAGATGTAGACTGGACAGAGCCCTGCAAAATAAGACTTGGATGAATACCTATCCAAATTCTTAAGTTACAGCACATGCCCCTAGGGTCTTTGATCATGCATTGATAACTGTACAGAGAAATTCAGCAATGACAAGAGGTAAGAGGCCATTTAATTTTTTTAACTTTTGGATGCTGTGTGGTACTTTCAATGACATATTGAGCAAATATTGGAAGGAACAACATCAAGGGACTGCCTGTTCAAGACTGAGACAAAAACTTAAGGCCTTGAAATCCGAGTTAAAGAACTTTAACAAAGCCTATTATCATAATATCTCCTAAAGAACAACCGAGGTGTGGGATCAACTCCAAGTTACCCAAAATCAAATTCTAAATCATGGGGATACTAATATGATTCAGACAGAAAAGAGATGCAAGATAAATATTATCATCTAGCGAGGGCTGAGGAGCTTTCTAGTATCAAAAGGCAAGAGTGACTGACATCAAATTAGGGGATCGTAACACATCATACTTTCACAAAAAAGTGAAAATACACAGAGCACACAACAAGATAACATCTATTTTTACTAATGATGGCAACCAAGTGATTGGAGCAGAGGCAGTGCCCCAAGAAGCAATCAGATATTTTACCAATTTTCTTGGCACACTAGTACCTGGACACCCATGTACAAAGGACAGATTGAGGCATGTAATTAAGCAAAGATTACCAAAGGATGATCAACTCAGATTAAAGGCTCAGGTTACTGCTTAAGAAGTGAAAGAGGCAGTTTTTTTCTCTTAAACACAACAAAGCACCAGGGCCTAATGGATATACAGCTGAGTTCTATCAACAAAATTGGAATGTGATTGGCAAAGAGGCAGAAAATGCTGTTATGGAGTTCTTTACACATGGGACAGGTATCCACCTTTTTAACAATACAAGTTTGATTTTGGTTCCTAAGATTTCATGTCCTAACACAATGAAATGCTTTAGACCAATTGCATGCTGCAATGTGGTGTATAAAGTCATTTATAAGATCTTAAGTAAGAGAATCAAAGAGGTGCTGCCTAAGATAATAAGCAATAGACAGTCTGCTTTTGTGAGTCAGAGACATCTCTGATAATATACTGTTGATTACCACAATGAGGGTGGCGAACCCAGATGTGTGATTAAAATTGACATAAAAAAGGCTTATGATTCTTTGGGCTGGGATTTCTTGTAGTGTGTAATGGAGGTCATCAATTTCCTCCATCAATCTCAATGGAACTATGGAGGGCTTTTTTGCAAACTCAAAAGGGCTTAGGCAGGGTGACCCCATATCACCTTACTTGTTCCTCATAGTGATGGATGCTTTTTCTAGTCTACTTTCTTAATGCCAGGAACTTCATATAAATCACCTGTGTTATGTTGATGACTTATTCATCATGGCAGCAGCTGACCAAAATTCCCTATCACAAATCAAGCTTGCTTTAGATGAATTTGGGGTACTCTCTGGCTTATATCCTAATCTCAATAAAAGCTTTTCATTTCTAGCTAGGGTGAAGGAAGAAGAGAAAGATCAACTAAGGCAAGTTATAGCTATTCAACTGGCAGAGTTACATATAACTTACCTTGGAGTTCCACTTATAACTACAAAGCTAAACCAAAAGGACTGCCAAATACTCATAAAGAAGCTTACAAAGAAGATAAACTGTTAGGCAACACAGCATCTATCTTATGCAGGTAGAGTGCAGTTAACAACTTCAGCACTCTTGAGTATGCAGTTCTACTGGTGTTCCATCTTTATCTTTCCAAAGAGAATAATCAAACAAGTGGAGGCTAAGATAAGAGCTTTTATTTGGTATGGGAAGGATACAAAATGTACTGGAGCAAAGGTATCGTGGGAAGATTTATGTGTGCCTAAACATGAAGGAGGCCTTGGACTGAAAAAAGTAGTAGAATGGAACAAGGTTTTTTTTAGCTAAACACATATGGGACCTGGCAAATAAAAAGGATTCTTTGTGGGTAAAGTGGTGTCATACATACATAATGAAGAGTAAGCATCTATGGACTTTCAAAACTCCTGTAACTATTTCATGGACTGGTGCAAGATTATTAAACTCAGAAGTTCTATGCAGCAATATGTGAGACATACAATTGGGAACGGGCAAGACACATGGCTCTGGTATGACAACTGGCTGCCTAAGGGCAACCTAGTGAAGCAATATGGGGATAGAACCTGTTATGATGCTGGAATGATGGTTGATTGCAAGGTGGCTAACATTATTGTGGGGGACCAGTGGCATTTGCCACCAACTAGATCCCAAGCACTCAGGTTAGGAAAAGAAGACATGAGGGGCATTCCTCAACCTCTGGGAGACAGGGATGATGAAATTCTTTGGGCACTTAATTAAAATGGTAGCTTCACTGTAAACTCAGCTTGACAGGCTATGAGAACAAGAAAGGACAAAGTGTTATGGCACAAATTGTTGTGATTTAAAGGCAATATACCAAACTGTGCCTTAATTCTATGGATGTTGTGCAAAAATGGGCTTAGAACTAAAAATAGGCTCAAAAAATGGAAATACATAGAAGATGATACTTGCCCTCTATGTGATAAGAGTCAGGAGGATACCAATCACTTATTTTGGAGCAGTGAATATACACATGAGATTTGGTAGAAGGTGCTAGACAAGTTATTGATTACAAGACAATGGAAAACATTGGAACAAATGCTGATGTATGCTACAACACAGTTTAGGGAAAAGAGCTTTCAAGCCAAACTTAGTGATATAGCTAAAAATACGCCTCCTATCTACAGACGACACGTGATAGTTATGACACGCAGTCCAAGCTGGCTTATTACTGATTAGGCACTTGCTGATTAGGCCGTTGCTAGTTTATTGCTAATTAAGCAGTTGCCATATCAGTCACCAAGCAGAATCCCAAACAGGCCCTAACTCTATCAGCCAGGATTGACATGTGATCCTCTAGGATCTCAATTCGATTCTGATTAAAGTTGGGGAAGACCTAGTTCTACTAGGGCTCTCCTTCCTACTACTATATAAAGGGGTCTAACCCCTCAGGTATGGACAATTACACACACAATTACACATTATGTCATACTGCTTCTTCAGAGTTCTACATTGTTAGCCATCTCTGACTTAAGCATCGGAGTGTTCCCCTGCCGGAAGCCCACCCGGCGGTCACTCCGTGTTCTCTTTTGCAGGCTTATCTCTGGTGTGATTCCCGATCCAGTTTTCAGCTGCAACATATTGGCGCCATCCGTGGGACCACTACAGGGAACATGGCCAATCATTCTTCTTCCAGCGACTCTTCACATAGTCGTTCTCAACACTGTCACGCCCGAACGAGCAGCTCTCGTCGACCTAGTCGTGACCAACGTTCGACACCTTCACGTCGTCGTGCCAGTTCTGGTAAAGACGCATACATTAACATAACATCTGCAATTCCTGAATTAGAAATCAGACCTCAGAAAAATCGATCTCCGACGTCTACTCTGAAAAACGGGGATCTTCGTCATCGCCTAAACTGTCAGCTATTCAAAACACCCCATGTCGACCTAACGAAAGACATCCACGAACTCAAAAATGTCGTGAACACTCTTCAGCAAAAGCTAGACATAGCAGTGGCTCCGCCGTCCACTCACCATTCTCATCTTGACCCCAGCGACCGTCGTTTCCGTCTTACCTCCAGATCAAGCTACGGCCGCAAATATAGGTCAGCGGCCGATCTGACTTTCGATCCCAAAAAGAAGGGCGGAGAGCACATGACCAGGAGTGGATCATGCTACCGTCGTGATCCTTCAGTTGAAGACAATACCAACTCCTCTCCAGCACAGGCTGCCAAAGCTGAGACACCTCGAAGATCTATCCACAGAAAGAGGACACCTGAGTTTCGTACTCGAGAACGGGACCCCTGGAAGAATATCCCTAGAGATAATTGTCCAAAACGATCTCCCCCGAGGGAAGAATCTGGATATCCTTTATCCGAAGCCATCAAGAAGGCAAAGTTACCTCCCAATTTTCGAATGCCTCAATGTGATCTCTACGACAGAACCGGAGATCAGGGAGAACATGTCTACTAGTTTGAAACCAACATGCTCCTCCTCCTCCAGGTCTCAGATGTTGTCATGTGCAAAGCCGTTCCTACCACTCTAAGGAGGGCAGCACATGCATGGTTCAAATCTCTACAACTGAGATCCGTCTACTCTTTTGGCCAATTATCAGATCTCTTTTCGAAGCACTTCGTAAGCAGTCGCTCCCAAAGGAAAAACTCGGAGAGTCTGTTGAACGTTGTGCAAGAGAAAAATGAGTCTTTGGCGTGCTTTCTCGGATGATTCAACGCAGCTACTTTGGAAATCGATAACTTGGATGAGTCCGTGAAGTATACTGCATTCCTCCGAGGCCTTCAACCAACGTCCAAGTTCGCATTCTCTGTGAACAAAAGTCCTCCAGGTAATATGAAAGCCCTTCTCGAGAAGGCTAACAAATACATTCAAGCAGAAGAATACCTGGAGACACGCAGAGGGCGGCGGGAAGAGGGGAAGGAAGAGCAGAAGAAACGTTCTCGAGAATTAACTCCCCAAGGAAGAAAGCCGACAAAACGTTCCAAATGTGACAAACGGCATCCCAAAGACCCGTTCGCTTCTAAAAATCTTACACCCCTCAATGCCAAACCGTCACAGATACTTCACGAGATCAAAGACAATCAGGCTCTCCAATGGCTAGACAAGATGAGATCCCGACCAAATAAACGAAACAAGAACTTATGGTGCCACTATAACAACGATCATGGCCACACAACTGACAATTGTGGGTCACTTAAGCGAGCAATCGAAGCCTTTATCAAACGTGGCCAGTTGAGAAATTTATAGCGCACAAAGACGGACGACAACAGACACCTTTAGAAGTGAAAGAAAGAGAAGATCGAGAGGAGAATGCAGGGCAATCAATACCATATCTAGAGGCTTAGCCACAGGAGGGTCGTCGGGAAAGTCTCGGAAAGCATACGCCAGAGAAGTGTGCATAACGAGCCAAAACCCGAGTAAGAAACAGAAGACTACGCCTGACCTACAATCTCTTTTTCCAATGAAGATTTAAAAGATATGAAGACTCCTCATGATGACCCATTAGTCATCACAATCAAGGGCGGGAACTTTGAGGTGAAATGAGTGTTGGTCAATAACGGAAGTTCTGCAGAAAGATGAACATTCCGACAGACCGTCTTCAAAAGATGGATACACTGTTGTATGGATTTTCCAACCACCTAGTTACTGTCGAAGGTATCATCGCACTCCCAGTCGCAATTGGACCACCTTCAACGCAAGCCAACCTCATGCTTGATTTTGTGGTGGTAAAGGTCCCCTCTACATACAACGCCATATTGGGATGACCAGCACTCAATCAATTATAGGCTGTGGTGTGGACTTACCACCTCAAGATAAAATTCCCTACAGAACACGGGATTAGAGAGGTGAAAGGAGACCAGACGACAGCCCGTCAGTGCTACATGACTTCATGTCGATCGAAGAACAAGGAAACACTCATTATCGAAAACCTTCGAGAAGATACAAAGATGCAAATGGGAGAACCAGTTGAAAATCTTGTAAGCATTGAAGTATATCCCGGAGAAGAAGACAAGACAGTTAGAATAGGTTTGAATCTTAAGGAAAACACCAAGCTATTGAGCCGATTGAGAACCTATGCGGAAGTCTTTGCAAGTTAGAAGTCTCCGATTCAAAGGCAGCGACGGGAATGTTATCTCCAAACTGGGAAGGACCCTATTGTGTTATAAAGGTACTCAAACCGGGTGCCTATACACTGGGAACACTTTCTGGAGAACCAATCCCTTGTACTTGGAATGCTGAGAATCTGCAAAAATATTACCAGTAATATCTTGCCTCGAGGCAAGGCACTTCTTTTTCAGGGGGGTAAGGGCCAGACCTTATCAAAACCCCAATCTTTTAGAAATTGTCTTTAGAAAGATAATTTCAAATAAAGGGTTGTTAAGCAATCCAGTGTAAACTTTATCTTTGCTCGAGCAATAAAGTTATTTATTTCAAATGTGGTACACATTCAGCAAAGTATTCTGCCCTAGCAGAGTGCCAAACTTAGACAAATCATTCTGTCTTAAGAGAATAACGGCCGAATGCTCTGCCCGAGCAGAGTGCCAAATTCTTTCTTTTTTCACAAAAATGCAAGAATAAGCCAAATGGATTAGCTACAGATCTAAGTCCGTGAAGAAACAAAAGTTAATGGAGACATAGTCACTTCATCAAAACTTTTACTTCTTCAAATTAAGGCCAGGCGAGGGTGCTCGACTTCTTTCCTGACTCTTTAACAAAAAGTTTGAGTCAAAGTAAATGCAAATAATGTTGTGTGAATGGTAAAACATAAACCACGACAAACACATAGTAAAACGAAAGACCATGAAGTAAAAAAATAGAGTTTACAAAAGCCCTCGATGGGGCATCAATGTAACTCAATCTGAAAACAAAACAGCCTAGATACAAAATCTAACATCTAAGGCTCGGGGGCATCGCCAGAAGGACCTTCCCGTGGAGGGTGAGAAGCTGCAGCATCACTTGCCTCTGATGGTAGAACAGTCTCTCCAGTAGGAAATATCACCGCAGGCAGAACGAAGTCATCCAAGGGGATATCAGGAAAGCGCTCAGCGAACATCTCCTTGGCCTTCGTGAAACCAAGCTTGTAAATCTCAAGACCGTCATACGTATGCTTCTTTAGCCATTCATCCCCAGCATTCCTATCAAGAAAGTCACGGATGCCTTGATCACGAGCCTTCTTCACCTCTTCTGCCACCCTCCTCTTTGTCGGTTCCAGTTTCCTCTCCAGAGTCTCAATCTGTGCAAGGTAGTCAGTCTCTTGCTTACTCAGCTCTTCAGCACGACGGGTGGCTTCCTCTGCCTTCTTGATGGCCTCCCTTTTCTGCTAAGCCTCCTCAGCTGCAACTTGCCTTGCCATCTCAAAATGAGACAACATTTTAGACCAATTCTAACTGGAATAAAGACTGAGTTCCAGATGTAGGTGCAGGAGGAGGAGTCAAAGACCCGCTGGAACAGGCTTGCGAGGAATAATCCTTGCCCATTCTAACTGCTGCTTTGATAAAGGTTCATCAATGGAAAGCCCACCTCGAAGTTTGATGTGGCTAAGAATGTGTTTGGTAAGGTTGTTAGGAGTAGGCTTGCCAGGGTTCTCGAAATCCTTACAGTAAGGGTTTCATTCTTTGTCAAACGGAAGCTTCCCTTTATCAGAACGTCCAACAAAGAAGTATCTGGAGTGCCAACCTTTGTTTGACTTCGGTCCCTCTTTCAGAAGTCGTTGCCTACTATGAATGTAATACCATCCCGGACAGTTGGCGACTCCTTTGACGAAACAGATTTCGAAGAATACTCTCATAAAATCTGTTGCATCTGGTTTTTAGCCTGAAGTTTGAACCAAATATATAAGCCCGACAAGCTTCCTCCAACCATTTGGAACAAGCTGCCCTGGGGCCATGTGGTAATGCTCAAAGAAACGAAGAACAAAAGGGTGAAGAGGAAGCCTATACATAGATTTCACCTGCTCTTCATAGATCCCAGTTTCAAACTTGGTTCTGTAATTAACTGGTTCTTGCAAATCAGGAAGACGAGCATACCAACCTTTGGGAAGAGGATGTTCCCGAAGCAACTCCAGCAAATCTTCAGTGGACATTTTACTTGACTTCTCATCCGCCGTATAACAAGGCTTAGGATTAGCCTCATCTTCGGCTTGATCCTTTACATCTCCTAAAGCATTCTTGGCGGGCAAAGATGGAGAAGGTTGAGAAGTTGAAGACTGAGGAGGTTGAAAGGATGAAGGAGGTAATGCTTCTGAAGATAAAGGTTGCGGAAGTTGTGGATTTGAAGTTCTAACTTCACTTCTTGAAGTTGAAACCCAATCTGATCTTGAAGATGAACTACTACTAATGACTATATTCTCTTCCGAATAAGAAACATACACCGAAGACTAGGACATGTTTTCTAAACCTAGGAAACTACGAAAACTTGAAGTGCTGAAAAAAAAAAGAGGAGAGGAAAATAGACTTACTTGAAGAGAAGGATGCTTCCAAATGATTCGAGTAGGGTAAAAGTGAAATGGAGATATCCTTTTATAGAAAAAACTCTGAATAACCGTTTCTTGGGATACCCAACGATTCATTTACCCCTTACGTGTCACAAGCTAAGAGAAGATAAGTTTGAAACTTAAAAATTTCCCGCTCAAAGGCATTAATGGCAAAAGGGACACGTAGAAATGAACACGATTCTTCCCGAGCAGAAGCGTGCCCAAACACTCTGCCCGAGCAGAGCGTAAACCTCTGCCCGAAAGTGACGACCGAACACGATTCTGTCCGAGCAGAATCGTGCCCGAACACTCTGCCCGAGCAGAGTACCTCATGGCCAAACATAATTCTGCTCGAGCAGAATTATGTCCGAGCAGAATCATGGATGAACACTTTGCTCGAGCAAAGTGACTTGTGCCCAAATACAATTCTGCCCGAGCAGAATTGTGGATGAACACTTTGCCCGAGCAAAGTGACTAGTGCCCGAACACAATTTTGCCTGAGCAGAATGGTGTCCGAGCAGAACCATTTCCAAGCAAAACTGTCTTTGGATATTTGAAATGTCATAAAAATATATTCGATTCTGTTTTGGCATATTACGTTATCACCAGTGGAAAAAAGTGTGCTTCCACCTGCTTCATTAACGCTAGTGAAAGCAGGGGGCATATGATATAGCTAAAAATACGCCTCCTATCTATAGACGATACGTGACAGTTATGACATGCAGTTCAAGCTGGCTTATTGCTGATTAGGCAGTTGCTAATTAGGCCGTTGCTAACTTATTGCTGATTAAGCAGTTGCCATATCAGTCACCAAGCAGAATCCTAAACAGGCCCTAACTCTATCAGCCTTGATTGACATGTGATCCTCTAGGATCTCAATTTGATTCTGATTAGAGTTGGGAAGACCTAGTTCTACTAGGGCTCTCCTTCCTACTACTATATAAAGGGGTCTAATCCCTCAGGTATGGACAATTACACACACAATTACACATTGTGTCTTACTGCTTCTTCAGAGTTTTACGTTGTTAGCTATCTCTCACTTAAGTATCGGAGCATTTCCCGCCGGAACCCCACCCGGCGGTCACTCCGTGTTCTCTTTTGCAGGCTTATCTTTGGTGTGGCTCCCGATCCAGTTTTCAGCTGTAACACTTAGAAAGTAGGGCTTGCTGTGACAATCTACATGATATTGAGGGGGGGGGAGGAATTTTTAAACAGCAAAAACATACCACAAACCTTACCTTACAAACAATTAAGACATGGATGCAATGGAGTGTGAGAAGCCGGAAGCAAGTGACAAACCAAAGCATAAACAGAGAACTTTGTGCCAATTGGTAGCTGAGCATGGGCATATTAACATACCAAACCTTAACCATTACTGAAGACTCCAATTAAGACATTGCAATCGGGAGTGCTGCCGGAGCCACCTCCGGCACCAGTGGCACCAACCACCAACTAGCATAACCACCAGAGCTAACTTTGGGCCAATTGGTATCAAACACCCACTTGGGCATATTCAAGTGATAAGTGATTGAAATGTACCTAATAAATGTAACATGTAATGAAGAGATCTAGTGAGATAGGACAACGTTATTTATTTACTTGTAAAAATCATTATTTGAAGCAATAAAAACTTTTTTGGGGGCTGAGAGGGGTTTTTGCCTAGCGGGTTCCAAGTAGACCCGAAAGTCCAAAAGCGTCGCTCGTTTTTAAACCCCAAAAAACCAGCGCCAGATTCACGCAAAACCCCAAATTTCAAAACCCTCGATAAACGCCACACACGCACACACACTGAAAAGCTCAATTCAGAGAAATCAGCACAGACAGAGAAGCAAAGCAACGCAACGCAACAATGTCGACAGGCTCCTCATTCTCCACCAATCCATCCCCCTCCTCCTCCTCCGCCGCCGCCGCCGCATCTTCCCCCTTCTCCTCAAACCCTAGCTCCTCCCCCTCCCTCTTCGGCTCCACCACCTCCTCTCCCTTTCCAAACGCTAACCCTAACCCCTCCACCACCCCTCTCTTCGGCTTCGGCTCCACCCCCTCCTCCGCTCCTTCGCTTCTCCTCCTCCCACCCCTCTCTTTGGTACGCCGGTGGCCTCGTCTCCATTTGGTGCTACTTCTAATTCTACTCCTCTATTCGGCTCCTCTTCCGCCAGCTCGGCTTCAACGACTACCGCTCCACCTCTGTTCGGCTCCGGTTTCGCCTCTAGTTCCAGCCCTTTCGGATCTTCCTTTGCCACCTCAGCTCCAGCCACTACCCCTCCAGCCTCGTTCGGCTCGAATCCCGCTTCCTCGAGCCCTTTCGGATCTTCTTTTGTTAGCTCAGCTTCAACCACTTCGGCTCCGACCTCGTTCGGTTCCAATTTTGCTTCAAATTCTGGTACGAATTCAAGTCCCTTCGGATCGACTTCGCCCCTATTTGCCGGCTCTTCGTCCTCGTCAGCTTCTACGACACCGTCCTTTCCTAATATTTTTGGATCAGCTCCTTCAGTCAGTTCCAGCTCAGCTTCAGCGGCGCCATCTTCTGCTCCGAGCTGGGCTTCGTCGTTCTCTGCTTCTTCTGGGCCTTCATTTTCGTTCCCTAGCGCCTCCAGCGCGAGCTCTGCTTTGTCCACTCCATTCTCGGCTTCCTCGGCATCCGTATTTTCGGTTGCTAGCAGCTCGAGCGCGAGTTTCGCTTCATCTATGTCGTTCCCGGCTTCCTCTGCCTCATCAGGACTCTCGTTTTCTTTCCCTAGCGCCTCGAGTGCGAGTGTAGCATCCTCTACTTCGTTCCCAGCTTCCTCCGCGGCAGCGTTTTCGTTAGCAGGATCGGCATTTTCAAGGGGGAGCGCCAGTTCTGCGCCAGCTGTCGTGTCTGCCTCGGTGCCAATGTCTTCGTCTAGCGGATCTAGCTTCTCCTTCGGGACCGGAGCCGCCTCCATTTCGCAGGCTTCTTTTGGATTTGGAAATGTTGCCTCTACTGCTGCCAGTTCTACTGGTGCTGCTGTCTCTACTACAAAGCCGGCTGCAGTTAGCTTTGGAACAGTTTCTTCACCACTGTTCTCAACCGTCACAAGTACCACAAGTGCTTCGACTCCAGCCTCTACCGCGGCTTCGGCTCTCGGGTTTACTCCTTTTGGTGTGACATCTGGAGCAACTACGTCTTTAACAGCAACTGGTGCTATCGCTGCTTCATCAGCAGCTAGTGCGTCATTTTCGAGTTTTCTTGCCCCCAGCACAGCGGCTTCCTCAGGCCCTTCCAGTTCTAGTACTGGCTTTTCACTGTCCACAATAGCACCAGCTGCTTCCTCTGGCGCTGGAGCTTCTACTACTGGTTTAAAACTGTCCATCTCAGCATCGCAGCCGCAGTCTGCAGCTGCTACATCTCTGTTTGGTGAGTTTGTTTTATCAAAATCCATTTTTGGAGTGTGCATCTTTTGTAATCATGATTATGCACCCGCATATTTACTGTTTATTTAAGGTTTGTAAGTTTAACTATATGTTCTTTGTGATTCAACTTTGTGGTCTGAACTATATAGAGGATATATAGTAAGTAATGTTCCTAGTGTCTCCAGTAACTTTGCTTGGTGAGTTGGTATCTAAGTCATTATATTAAAGTTATGAAATGTAGAACTACATGTTAGATGCTCAGTGATTGAACTCTTAGGGAAATTTCTTGCGTCATTATGGGTTGAGGTTTTCCTTCAATTCATTTCAGGAACCCCTTATTCTTTTGGTGGAAATTGTTCGGGGTGTTCTGCCACTATTCTCAGGGTAAGGGTAGATTATGAAGAGGAAGGGGGAATGGATGAACAGGTGAATGGTAGGATGCAGCTAGAAGTTAATCCGATCAAGTTGGAAGCTAAGGAGGAGGTGGAAGTGGCGGGGCAAGATCACGACACTGAGAGGGAGGAAGTGGAATTTGAGATATCTGGTGTGCAGGAGTGTGTGGATTGTGCAGTAGTACCTACAACCAGTTTTTTTGTTGATGATGCAGCAACCATTGCGGGGGTGACACTGCCCGGCAAGGTGATTGGAGGGAATAAATATGACATGCCTGAGAATGTGTATGCTGTTTCTGGATTGCTTTCTCGTGATGAAATAGCTTATCCTGGGGTTGCAGGCCACACATCCCCTGTACCTTCTCTAGCAACTGGCATGACTGCATTTACTCTCTCTGCCCACAACAATTTAATTATCGAACAAATTCTATCGAAGTACGGTGACATTACGAACGGGAGCTTACTGAAGAGTACTGCTGCTAAGTCCACGTTTTTGCAGTTGGTGGCTGATGTTGTGCATCGACTGTGCAACCATACTGTAGACACCTTAGGTTATGGAGAGTTGCAACTTATACAGACATGGACAGCTGACGCGGTAGCTGTTGGGTTTCATGTGGACTGGTTGCAGCAAAGGGTGGACAAAGTCGTGGCAGCTTCCAAATTCCACATACGTATGACGGAGTTGGAGGAGTTGGGCCAACAGATAGATGCTACCAAGAAATCTTTGATGGAGATGGAGCTACGACAAATGGTCTGGAGGAAGGAGGTAGTTTCCTTTAAGGTTGAATTCAAAGGGAACGATATTTGTGGAGCCAATTTAGGTGAAGGGCTATTGTGATGGTTGCTCAGGAGAAAGGAATTTTATTGTCTTATATTCCCTTTGCCGCTTAGTGTCACCCACAGTTGTATTAATAGCTTTCTTGACGAGAAGGAAGTTCAAAGTATAAGCATGGTTTACACCTTAGGTGGATGAAGTCGTGGGTTTTATTTAGAATGGCCAATTTAAGTAGTCTTTGCCAAGGTTGATGCTATATTGAGAGGTAGTGCTTAACAGTAGCATTTTCTGATTGTGGTGATTTCTCAATCTCTCTACCCCTCTTTGTGAAAATGTTAACTTAAAGTATGTGATGCAAAAGAAGTAATAGTGAAGAATGGTTCTAAGCGTGCTACTCCTTAAGGTTTTCTAGGCAAGAGAAAGATTTTATTTCGTCTTTCTCGGGACAATTTGATATTCGGTCAATAATTCATGTGTTGGTTTGGGCCTCTACACGACCAAGCACATCTTCAGTCCTCCATAGCAAGACACCTAATCAATATGAGAAACATCAGTTGCAACTAAGATTGGAGGCTTCCAGAGAATGGAGGGTGGAAGATAAACTGGCTATTTTCAACTTCTAATGTTTATATGAATGGTTATCGTGATCTTTATGCTTTTTGTGATTGTATAGGATGACAGTGGACATGGGCAACAAACAAGTAGACTGTCACCTTGCTTTGTAAAACAAAAAGGTAAAGTGAGGGAATGTGTCTTCTTTTTGGTTTGTTCTGAATGGCTGAAGAGGAAAAGAAAGTTACTGTTAGAGAATTTGTTCAAATACCACTTGATAAGAATAGGCTTCTCAATTTCTTTCTCTTCTGTTTCTTTTATGCTGGTTACCATGTGAACAAGCAAATATTTAGACTATATAAAGTGAGTCATTGACTAGGAAAGTGGATGTCAGCGTTTAGTTTTACTGAATTGAATCTCATTTAAAGTAGTATTCTTTTTGCTTATTTCATCTTTGTTTTTCAGCTAATTGTCACTTATTATTAAAGAATGATTACTATATTTCATGGCGGTGCATCTGCACGAATTAAAGGCTAGTGATGAAGGGATTCTTATGACTATGATGTATGTGGATCACCTAATTTTCCTTGAAAAAAGCGGCAGAACAATTATTCTTCTTTTTTCAAATGCATTAAGTTTGATGCCATCACTTGTCTAATTGTTGTCGTTTTGTGGCAACAATAATTTGGTATACTCTAAGTACAAGACTCCTTTATGAAATTCATTCGAATTTATTAAGAAAGAAATCGATACGAGGCTCATTATGGAAACCTACCTATGCGGGTAGAAAGGAAAGTCAGTCTTACAATGGCTACTCTGCATCAATGCAACATGACGAAATCAAAGAGTCTCGTAGTAGAGTGTGCTATTGTGCAACAAACATGGTACGATTAACCTATTTGTGGAATGAACATTCGTTTTGACATGTTTAAGCTCACCTCTTTCTCAATAGGACAGTATTGGTTGCACAAATGCCTGGCCTTTTTCCAGAGGTTTGCTGATACTAATACCATTGGCATAAGTGGTGTTTGCAGTCTATCCATATTTTAAAGGCCTTTTAAGTTATCGTTTTCGTAGTTAAATTGTTTTCTTTTTTCCTTTCGTTCTTTCTATAAGGACTTCAGGGTATCCTGTTATGTAGTGTCTTGTATAAAAGTAATGTATGCAGTTTTACTGCAATAAATTTTTCTTTTGTTGAAGTATATCTGCAAGATGCAAGTAAGTCAACAATCTTCCCTTAGCACCTCAGCAAGCACCTTCTGGGGATTCGATGGTATTCTTCGTGCCATACCGGCTTACAAAAACTAGAGTTTTCAAAGAAGCAGGTATAACATACACCTGCCCTCTAGCGTCACCCAACGCTGTGACTCCTTAAACCTTTTAGTAGCAGATTTATTGAGCCATAGAAATTTTAGGATACCATTATTTAGACTTTTTATGCTCATTCTTATAAGCAGAGAAAAGTTTTGTTTGAACTTTTCCAGTCTTTGGGTGCTCATCCTTTGAAGCACAGAAAAGTTTTGTTTGGACTTTCCCAGCTTTGCATTTTGCACCCATGTGATAGTTACCTCCACTTTGTGTCTTACACTCCTTTTAGGTTAGGGCCTGATTGGATTGGTGGTCAATCTACCGCACTCCACACCCTCGATTGGTAGAGTACAAGATCTGAAGGTCATGAAATTGTTGATCAATACCTACGTCAATTCTTAGAATCTATGGCCTTAAGGCATTGGTTTGTGACTGAAGGTATTTGCTTTTTTACTTCGAAGTACAAGTAAGAAGGCAGGAATCTCAGCTTTGAGTCTTACATACTTGCTATGTTTTGCCCCAGCTGTGGTTTTGTGCTTTAGTTGCGGGTTCGGGGTACTGGGGTGTAGAGTACCAATGCATCGTTATTGATTACTATATCTGGAGAACATAGGAGGTTCAGATATGAGGTGCCGGATCATCTGGTTGGCGGACTGTTTATGGTGGCATGCAAATCTCAACATGTCATTTGGCACATCTTCTTTTCCTTGATTGTGAGACTGAATTGAGTATTTTAATTCAGCACTTTGTGCTTTTTATAAACTTGCCTGGATCAGCGGGTTTGTCTTTTGCATACCCTTATTAAGAAGCAAGTGCTGCATATATGGGCTGCCACCAAAAAAAAAAAAAATCTTGTCTGTGGTTTAGAACTTTGGATGGCCAGGCCATTGGAACGGTTTGAAGGCTACGTTTGCTTTTTGTTTTTCCTCTCTTGATGGATTTCACATGGGCGTCCTTTAATAAGTCTCTTCCTCTCTGGTTAATCTAATGCCAATTACAATTGAGGCTGCGCAATTTGAAAGTTTCCTTTTGATTAATGCCACTGCTCATTCAGCGTCATTTATCTTTCAAGATTTTCTACTACAATCAACCTTGGTCATGGATAAATTAAGTCTTTGTTGATCTGATGGAGCTGGGCACGAGTGTAGGTACATTCGTTGAAGGCTTGAGTGGTTTGAATTTACAAGAAGTCTTCTTTAGATCTCTCTGTCTCTAGGAACGAATGTCCTGTTTCTGCGTCTTATTTTACATACTTCTTAGAAGTTCTATGTTCCTGCATTTTATACTTTGTTTGGTACTTCGTTGTTCTTGGATTCACCCCCTCGGTGGATTTTCTCTAGTATACTTTGCATGTGAACAAATGGTGGATGAGATACAAAAAATAGCGTTTTGATTTCAGATTTCATGTTGGGATAGACTCGGCATGACATTAGCAAACTTTCATCTAAGTGGTAGCCACGTAGTAAAGGTAACAGAACAAATACTTCTGAGTATCAGGCTGCCAGAATGATCTGGTGCATTGCCAATTCTTTGGGCTCTGGAGAATAAATAATGAATTTGAGATGGTTTTAGATCTAATACTACATTAAGTGACCATTTGCTCCAAATGCTTAAACTGTAGAATCAGCCCAACAAGGTATCATGCTTAACACTCCTTGGGAGAGAGAGATCAAGGTGCACCGCCCGCAACTCTACAAATAAATTGGGTGCATGAGACTGCATTGAGTACATTCCTCTATTTATGCCCTCTAATTTTCCCTTCTTTGAATTTTCTTTTTGAAGAATCGCTTTTCATTTAACTTTGCATTAAACCTATTTTCCTATTTCCTTCTAGTGAACTTGATAAATTATATTAACTTAATAAATCATGCAGATGACTGCGTTTATGGTGTAAGTGTGGAATGTGGATGGATGATGGGGGAACATATGTTCTGTAACTTGTGTATGTTGTTATGCCGACACAAGTTTATGGACCATAAAGTAGACTAGACAGACGAGATAAAGTTACATGTGCCGATGTAGATGCACCTATTGGTGATAATTTCTGGCATATCTAGCTAGTACGACAAATTCATAATATATACTTGTCACCTGATAGAGAATGTACGAAGCTAAAGCTTTAATTTAGATGTCAAGATGACTCCTGATGCAAGCCATGGACCCATGATTGAGATGTGTAGCCCTCAGGAATATCAAGGACTAACTACGTTTTGCACTTCAGAAGCACTTTCCGATGAGTATCGGCAGTCCTAGGCCCCACTTCATAGATTGTGGGGGAGGCCTTAGGGTTGAAATTATATTGTTTGTGCTTCTTTTTTTGTGTCAAATTATTGTCATAAAGGTTAAAGAAGCACTGCTTTTCTTTCTTTTTGGGGTTCCCTTTCTTCTTTCCATTTATGCCCCGCTGGGGTGGAGGGTGGGGGTGAAGGAAGCTTTGAAATTCTTTCAACTTATGGTAGGTCTCTCAGTTCCCTTATTCTGTTTCACTCCTACTTGAAGGATAACAGGCGCATAATATGTGCCAAATTTCACAAATACCTCTTCAATATGCACGGAAATTTCAACTATTGATTTTCCACTTAAATTTTTTTTTTCGGCAAAGCTATTCCATTATTCTTATATATCTAATTTCAGGTGTCTCATAATCTGGAAGTCAGACTGTAAATCTTGTCCAGAGTGTGGTATACATCTCATAGCCTATAATATATTTTGCAGTTACAATTTTTCCAAGCTTGCATCTTAGTCCCTTATTAGTTCTATCACCTCTTCAATCCCGATGTATGAAGCCTATTTCACAGCCATGTGTTCCAGATTTTGATTCTGATGTGTGATTTTCCTTTTTCCATAGGAGTCCCAGCTTCAACTTCTACGGCTGCAACAACTTCAAGTAGCAGTGCTGCCGCTCAGACATCATCATCTCTTGTTGTAGCTTCCAGTAGTGGGTCTGTATGCATCTTGATCATCCCAAAATCTATCTTAACTTTTCGCTCTATCTTCTTGAGTACTTTTAAGGAAAGGAAATGTTCATGATCGTTTTAATTGCTTTAAACTGCAGGGAAATTTGTCTCTTTCTGGGAAAAAATTTGCTTCTTTTTTTTCCCCCCGACTTCTTTATTTACTACCCTTGTGAGCAGAACTTCTAACCTTGAAGTTGCTTCAATTAATCAAATTTATCTGGAGAAGAATAAAATAAAGTGTAAAGTATCAAGATAGCCAAACATATTCACTTTCCCCGAGCGTTCTATTGTGTGCTTGGAGATAGGATGTCGGAGTTGATATTCAAATTCATGGAGAGTTTGCTAAACCCCAGGGACTTAGATTCATAGTTCAAATAACCTCTCAAGTGGTGTTTTTTGTGAATTCCCTCATTGGAATAGCACTTGTTATAATCAATTTTTACAAGTTACCACGACCATGTTTACCACCACCAACAATTACACAACCATCACCATCGCCACAAATATCACCCTATGTTGCTGTTGCTACCCACAACCATCACAATAGCAAGCATCACCATCTTCATGACAGCCGACGCCACCTCAAATCCACTGGTTGCGATAATCTGTATAATCGTAGTCCTCACCATCATCATAGCCTCCACCATTGCTTGTCTACAATTGTTGTCACCATCACCACCACCAGCATGGGTGGAAGCATGTTCTGACGAGTGGGTACACTTGTACCCTCCGAAAATTTAGGTATTGACCTCTGGTTTCTGTATAAAAGAGTCTGATGCACCCAGGCATGTGTAGAGTATGATGCAGTTCACTTGAGACATTCCCACATTCATTTCTTGATCTTTTGTAGACTTTTTTCTCTCAGACTGAAATATCTCTTTTCCCATGTTTTTCCCTTTGACTCCCCCCCCCAAACAGTACACACGCACCCCACCCCAGGGCCCCTTCTCTCTCCCTCCCTCCACTTATCCTAGTCAAATTGTTTTTTATTTTGTATAAAAGTGCTCAACTCTTTCTCTGTAACTTGAGGTCTTTTATCGTTTTGTTTAGTGTTTTTGGTGCAAAATATAAGTGTTGTTTGAGTTTTTGGTTTCACTATTGACTATGTTTGTTGCATCACTTAATCGTTCTCTTTCTCAATTGTTTAATGTGCATGTCCTCTTGTTTTAAAGTGCCTTACGAATATGAACATTGGCTTTAGGGACCCTTTACACACCTAAATATTTCAACCCACTTGGCAAATTTCATGGTTCCACCACTGACCAACATTTTTGTTTTGGTGTTCATAACCAGCACTGCTAAAACCATCATTCACCTCATTTCTACCCTAGCCACCATCATCCACCACAATTTCGACCCTAATCAGCATCATCCACCACTTCTACCACTAGGTATTCCCTACGACTAACTCCCGCCATCACGATCATTTGATTTTCTGAACCGCCATCGCTCAATACCACAATTGTTGTATTTCCCACCACTGCCACCACAACTGTCACTGCAGCTAACACTCAATACTGCTATTGGTCCTACCATTGCCATTTCTACCACCCCCACCACCTGTCACCACAATCTCTCCCCACCTCCATCATGGCCGCCTCAACTCTCACAGACAAATAAGTAAGTATATACACTAATATAATATATCCAATGTATATTTACCTGGAATGCTTATCCAAACAAGGAAGGTAAAACTGTAGGATTACAAAGTGGCAGAATAAAAATGAGGGTTGATAATCCCACACTCTTATGCGGAAGGTTTTCCTCCTTCGGTCATCTGAAGATATACTTAGGTTATACCTCATTGACAATCATTACTTCTATCCTCCCTCTCAGTTGATATAAAATATGTAAGACTATATGCAGACAGGAAGAATTCTGCAAACTATAGCTTAAGGACGGTAATCCTAAGTAAAAGTCCAGATAGTGGTGTAAAATATTTTCAGTAATGTGAGGATATGGGGTCTCACCTCTCTTCTTTATTTTCTTTGGTTTTCTTCTAGGGCAACTTCAACTGTCAGCACAGCTGTTGCCTCTGCACCAAAACTACCATCTGAAATTACTGGAAAAACTGTTGAGGAGGTAATAAAGTTCTCCAATTTTATCTTATATCCTCTAAATTTCCTGATATCAGTTTCAGATTATCTTTAAAATCTCGAAGGTGTAATTGCTTATTTCGCACTCATGCAAAAATGCTACTTTGAAGTGTGCAACTCTTTATCTGGAGGAACAAACATCAGGATTTGTCATTAGGCAACATATAATTTTAATTGAATATATTGTTTTTGCTGTTCTTCATGTCAATAATTGGAATTTACACTTGATTACCCTGTCTCATATGTATAGAGATAGCATTAATAATCTAGCGCAAAATGCCTAATACCTTCTCAGATTCGAGTTTTATTCCTACTACATTGTCAAGTGACATTTTTCTGTTCGTTTCTTTCCCCCCAAAGATTATCAAGGAGTGGAATTCCGAGCTGCAAGAACGTACTGGCAAATTTCGAAAGCAGGCTAATGCAATAGCTGAGTGGGACAAGAAGATTTTACAGAACCGCGACGTTCTTCTTAGGCTTGAGGTGATTCTCTTTTGTTTGATGTTTATGGGGTTGTGATAGGGGAAGTTTCTTATCTTTGTCATGACTCATGTGAACAAGAATTTGGATGAGCAAGTTTTTGCCTTGAGCCTAAGGTTTCCATGGCGAGTTTATTTTATGTTATGATACTATGGTTGCTAGTTGCTACCTGTCTTATCTATGCTGAATACCTAAGTTCTCATGAGTAGTTAGAGTTAGCAACTAGCTTTGTTGGCCGCCTCTTCTAATGCAAAATGCTTTTAAATCAGAGTGAAGTTGCAAAAGTGGTCGAGACCCAGTCTAGCTTGGAGAGACAACTTGAGCTAATCGAGACACATCAGCAGGAGGTAATTCAATTTAGAATATTTTCTCTTTCTTTCAGTTGCATATTTTCATTACAGTGGTCCCATGTAATCAATTAGGAATTGTGAAGCTTATTATTGCTTATTTTCTTTTCTTGTTTCCCGAGATGATTACATGAACACTCATTTCCCAACTGGCCATTCGCTCTTTCTCAGTTTTCCTTCATGGGCTCAGTCTTTATATTTCGGCTACTGGTTAGAAAAAGCATACAATTGGTTAATATCTTGTTCTCCATGATTTATTTCTTTTCACTTGGTTTTGCTGTTAGGTTGATAAGGCTTTGCAAAGTATGGAAGAAGAAGCCGAGCAAATATACAAAGATGAACGTAGATTACTTCTTGATGACGAAGCGGCATCCACAAGAGATGCAATGTGAGTGCACAGTTCACAAAAGACACACCATAGTGCAATGTCATCGCCATTTGTGCGATGCGTATCCCATTAGCGGTTTTTGTTTACTTGAACCATCTGCATTCAATGATGAAAATGAAGGCTCCTTAGCAATCACATCATGAAGCTTACTTTCCGGTTGCATCTGTTTTGCCCTCACCGTCTTGTTTTTATGTATTAGTCAGCATATCCTATATTTCGACGATGAGATGATGCTTTGAGTACCTGTTTAGAGTTGAACATAGATAGGGCCCAGTAGTTTTACCGACATTAGGTGTACTCTGCAAATCGTTTCTTCTTGGCACACTTTCAGGTATGAACAAGCTGAAATCATAGAGAGGGAACTGGAACAGATGACTGAGCAGATTAAACAAATTATTCAGACTCTTAATGCCAACCAGGTGACTGCCTCTTCTCTCTCTTATCTATTAGCATTTTTGGGTTTATGGTATTAAACTTTTTTGTTTCATGTAGGCTGGAGAATTTGAGGCAATCGATGGGATGACTCCACTAGATGTTGTGGTCCGAATCTTAAACAATCAATTGAGTTCATTGATGTGGATCGATGAAAAGGTTAGCATTATAGCTGAAACCTCTGATCATCATTTAAATCGATATACGACCAAATGGGCTGTGGGCGCTTGTATCTTCTTTATTATGTGTCAACTTTTTGTTTGGAAGTGGTGCTACCTTTCAAAACTGTTTGTACGACATTAACTATATCTCATAAATTGTTTGTTCTACCTAAATTGTGGTCATCAATATTATCCCCGATTTCGCCTCAAATTCTTTTTCCTTTTTTGTTTCCCTGAAACACTGATCTCCTCTGAATTTTGTCAGGCTGAGGAGTTCTCATCGCGTATACAAAAGTTAGCGAGCCAAGGGTCAGCCGCAGATCGTGAAATGATGGGGCCAAAACTTTGGCTGAGTTGAGAGTCGATTTTGTGATAAGTAATGCGGAGAAAACTTGGTCGAGACAGCCATTTTAGTTCTGGCTCAGTTCACTTGTTGTGGTGCATGTGGACATTAATGTTTCGGCATAAAATATGATCCTAATAGAGAATTGGTTTGCAACCCAGTTGGAGTTGCACCCCCCTCTCTCCAAGTCGCCCTTCTCTTCTCTGTACCCGTTTGGGTTTTTGCCCAACCTTTACTAAACCAGCCGAGTCTAAAGATCTGTTCGTATCGTACTGGTAGATGCTATGTTCATTGCAAACTTCCACCCGTAAGATTAGCAATTTAGCATGTAAACTTTAAAAGAGTATATTGAGAGAAAATCTGTAGTCTTTTAACCCCCTCCATCAAAACTCGAGAGCTTTCAAGCTAAAAATATAATTACTCATTTGAGCTCAAATAAATTGGAACCTTTATTAACAAGGTTTCACCTAATTCTGTACTTATTAAATGATATCTACGAAGATAATAGTCATAAAGAACATGTTATCATCTAAATACATGGTAATCTTGGTCACAGTGGATTATAGAAAAACAAGAACTATATAAAGAATATATTGTCATGCAAATGAGGATATTCCAATATGAGTATGTAATTATTTACTTGCCAAGAACTCTAGTTATAATTAAGAGCCGAGCGATAAGATCTAGCGATTCTTATACATTAAACTTTTTTATAAAAAAAAAATCCAGCTTTACGATAGCTTTTCTTATACAAATGTATCTGTATTTAAACTCTAGAATTAAACATCAGTTTTATAAAAGTTTTAATTTACTGATATGTTTGTATTGAAACTTTATATGTGCACAATAATTCAAATCTGTAGCATACACATCAATGTACAAATATGAAAATATAAAGGAATAACTACAGCAATATTCCTGAGGTTAGAGTGAAATTATAGTCAAGGATGCCAAATTTTAAAATGTTTTAAGTGAAAAACACCCATAATCGCCACTAATCTTTTATGAAGACTTCAATTTTAAAAGATGACGAAAAAACAAAGGATTAGCTATTGACCCTAGTCAATATTACATATGCATTTTAAAAAATCCTAAAAAATTTCCCATTTTTTGTACAGTAGCTTCCTTTCCTTTCACTAATATGTCCGTATTCAAAATTTAGTGCTAAACTTCACATTTATGATACTTTTTATATAATAATATATTTGTATTGAAAATATAAAATGCATAATTAAAAATGATTGAGTTTCTAACAAAAATTTTGATTTATTTTATGTATATTACATTTCTCTCAAGGCTATAAAAAAACTTTTTTTGTGCAAGTTTTTTTTAATCAAATTGATAGAAAGATGTAGTGGCTCTAAAGTAGTTTAGTTTTAACGTGAATAGGGGTAAGTTTTGATAGAAAATTTTTCTGTGATCAGAGAGCATGTAAGAGTTCAAAGGTAAATTTATAGAATTTTCATATATTTTTTTTTTCAAAGTCAAAACAACCCTTAACTCTAAAAAAGTATGTATTCCGATAAGACAATTTTAAGGACAGAGGCTTGATACTCCATGAGAAGTCAAAAACACATCTTCATTTTTTAATAACATTCTCATTCAAAAAGGATACTTAATGAAATAAAGTTTTAAGTCAAAAATACCCACAATCACCACTAAACTTTTATGAAAACTTCAATTTAAAAAGGGGTATTTTAAGAGGAAAAAAAAGGATTACGTGTTTAACTCCACCCTTAGTGTTTATATATATATATATATATATATATATATATATATATATATATATATATATATATATATATATATATATATATATATATATAGGGAGATGATAAAATGCTAGTGGTAGCAAGTTGCTAGCTCTCCGATTTACAAAGTAATGGCTTGCGGAAAAATCATGATGAAACTTCTGAGGTTGTGGAACAAGGAGAGTTTTGGAAACCTTGATAGCCAAATCTTACATATCAAAGCCCAAATTGCACAATTCCAATCTCTACTGCCAAATCCTGACGCACAGTTATTAGATCAGAATGCTAGAAGAAAACTCTCTTGGCTACTCGAATGTGAAGAAATACATTGGGCGCAAAAATCAAGGATTAAATGGCTTCAGTTTGGAGATAGAAACACAAAGTTTTTTCATACCTCTACTCTCATAAGAAGACAAATCAACTCCGTACCATCATTACAAGACGCCTCGGGTCAGATCTTAGAATCGCAGTTGGATATCTCTAATCGCCTAGTACAACATTTCAAAAGTATTTTCAACACGGCACCCAATACAGCATGCCAGGCTTTGATATCTCAAAATATGGCATCGATAAACAAATGCCTACTTCCATATCAAAAGGAATGGATTGATAGACCTTTCAATGTTGCAGAGGTAAAACAAGCTTTATTCCAAATCAATCCCCTCAAGGCTCCAGGACCCGATGGCATCCCTGCTATAGTATATTAGCAATGTTGGATTTTTGGAAAGACCAATTACGGCGGCAGTTTTATCCTTTTTAAGAACTAGTCACATGCTTACAGAGGTAAATAATTCCTTAATTATCCTTATTCCTAAGGTACTCTTTCCATCAAAGGTGATTTCAGACCAATTTCCCAGTGTAATACCATTTATAAGGTGATTACCAAAACCTTAGCAAACCGAATCAAACATGTCCTTAAACATCTCATATCAGAAGAACAAATGCCTTTGTCCAAGGAAGACATATCAGTGATAACCTTTTTATTGCTCAAGAACTCACCAATAAAATTAGAAAGCATACCAAAGGTAGACACCATCTTGGTGTACTTAAAATGGACATGAGCAAGGCCTATGACCGAGTAAACTGGAATTTCCTGAGAGCTCTACTAGCTAAGATGAATTTTCCTAGCCATTTGATCAACCTCATCATGACTTGTGTCTCCACGGTTTCTTATCAAATTTTAGTGAACGGATCACCCTCTTCAGTATTCAAATCTTCATGCGGGATCCGTCAGGGAGACCCGTTATCCCCGTACCTCTTTATAATATGTGCAGAAGCTCTCTCGACAGCTCTGGATTTAGCAATGATTCATAGATCGATCAAGGGTATTAAAGTTGGATTGCATAGCCCTCCTATCAATCATCTATTTTTTGCCGATGACACTTTGATCTTTACTGAACTAAACAAAGCCTCTTTACTTAACTAAAAAAAGCTTCTTACTACACATTTATTGCTAGACACTTTGATCTTTACAGCCATCAAAAACTTGTTAGACATTTATTATGGTGCCTGGTGTCAAAAAATCAACCATAAAAAATCAGCTATCACTTTGAGGGATGTAGATTGTTGATGGGCCTCCCTTTTTATTCCTGTATTTTCTGTTTCACGAGCCTCACTGCCTAAAGCATTTGATATTCAGACAATTGGAGACTAGTTTTCATTTCTTTGGCTTTTCTTTCTCTATATTCTAAGCACCTTGTTCATGCACTAATCGGGTGGATGGTTGGTAGATTTAATAAAAGATTTCTTGAGTGACATATCCAATTAGGTAAGATTTTGGGTGGGTCTTCTTTATTGTTACTCATTGCCCAGTTCATGCGATTTTTTACAACAATTCCGTGGTGCCTTAATTCGGGTGATACAAGTGCTTTTGGTTCAAAACCATATTTTGATTCCTTGAAATCTTGGAGAGCTTTGTTTGTTAAAGGGTAGTGCGTGACTCTGTTTTTCCTTTTCCAGCTTGCAGACCATTGTTCTGTCATTTTCTAGCTTGAAGACTATTGCTTTGTCCTTGTTCAGCTTGTGAACTATTGCCCTGTCCTTTTTTTTTAGCTGGTAGATTATTGATGTGTTCTTCATTTGGTAGTCTGCTTCTGTGTCTTCTTCATTCAGAACACTTGGACTCTACCGGCCGTAATTTATTGCTTGTTTCTTCTTCATTTCATATGACTTAGATGATCAGCTGATTTCTAAAGCGTACGTCAATGACATGGTCATCTAGGAGAAGTTTTTGGGGGACTTATTCACGTGTCATATTGATTTCGCGTCCTCTCTTTTGTCATTTCATTTTGGATAAAATTGCTATACAGTTTTATCTATTGGTTACACATCAAAGTAATCCACTCGCTCTTGGCATATATTGAATCTGTACATTTGTGGGCATTGATTATAAATTTATGTTGACTATGTTTGAACAACTTTCAAATTGAGAGGGTCCTTTGGACACACGTTTGTTATGCTGGCGATCAGTGGATGCCTAGCACGCTACCGGTAGCATATGTTTGATGTTTGTACGTTTGGTTCGGCGTTTGGGTCATATGACTAACATAGTCATCGTATGTTTTGTTGTGTAGTGTTCCCGGCATATTATATATATGTTTAGGATTAATGCTTAGTCGCGTTTGTTTTGGTATTTGATATAAGAATTTGGTTTGCCCATTTCTATCAAGTATGGTTGTTCTACTCCGTTTGTTTTGCTTTGATACCTTGTCGTTTTTGTACCTGACTGAGCGATTTGAGCTCACCCTTTCACTCTACCTTGCCCCTTGCCACAGGTTAAAGAAGCGACTAAGGATCCCTGTGACAGTGTTGGAATTTTGGGACTTTTGTTTTAGTTAGTTAAACTTTCTAGTTTTAGTTTGAGAACTTTATCCGGACGTGGGTAATTTGATTAAATTGATTTGTTGTAATTTATTTTAGCCGTTGCGTTTAGTAAATTTGTTTTGTAAGGGAATATTAAGTGGAAGGATTATATTAGAAGGTTATTAGTTTGGAGATATTTTGTTTTTTTAAAGGATTAGTTGTTCTGTCTCTATCGCTGTCTCTAGAGTTATAGCGGTATTTCTAGAGTTAAATCAGCCTTGTTTTAGAAACTAGTTTTCAAAACTGAAAAAAAAAAAGAAAAAGAAGAAGAAAAGTTTGTGCGTAACGCGTTTATTTTCTCCAGTTTACAAAACTGAAAAAATAAACGTTACCAAAGTGACCGTTAATTGAAACAACAATCAGTACCCTTTTTTGCGCAACCTTTACTGAACCAGCCAAGACGAAAGATCTGTTTGCATCGTACTGCCAGGTACAATGTTCATTGCAAACCTCCACCAGTAAGATTAGCATGATTCAGCCTGCCTGGCGTTGTTGAAAGAAACAGATTATTCGGTGCAAATCAGTCAAAACCTGTCTCTAGTTAGGCTACTTTGAGCTAATAATCTTGGTTCTCCTCTCATTTTCTTCCTAAATACTTGTGAGCTGCGATGATTACAGCAAACAATGAAGTACTGCTACCTCCCGAATTACATCTAACTATGAGAAAACATTCTGACTGCCCATACTTCAGTTGAACAAGTCAGGTTGTCAGGTAATTTAAGTCATATATGTGCTTTTTTCTGCTTCTAAAGGTCAACGTGCAAAAGTCAACCATTGCATTTGATGCTTCTTTATCATCACGAAATACCTGGGATTAGTTAATCTGGTGATTATGCAGATTGTGATGAATTTTATTTTTTGCAGCAGGGAGAGTTTGCATGTCACAATCTTGTGAATTCTAGTTATTTAACGATTCAAAAGTGTCCATCACTGTCTCCGAATCTTGAACATTTGTCATTAGCTAATTGTGCTAACCCAGATGAAGTTCCAGAGCGGCAGAAAGACCTGGCATCACTTGGATGCTTAACCATAAATGGACGCCCCAAACTCGAGCCATTTCCAAGAGACTTTCTTGCAAACTTTTCTCAGGATTAAAGGGTTGGACATGGAAAATTTCTCCTCCCAGCTTCCTCTCCAATGGGATCCCACGATCGATAAATCTTTTACTAGAGAGAAATTGTGGCATTTTGGGCATTCAAATCATTTTTGATTCCATTCAACACGAAGTATGCTTCAGATTACTTTCTAGTTATTATATTCAACAAAAACTTCACTGGATTTCCACAATACAATGCTATCCATCTGCTGATGTGATTGAGTGTGCTATGAAGCATGATAGTCTTGGTTTTGTGGTTCCATACGCCCTTTCAGTTCAGTTACCTCCTATCTAGTGAAGAAACTGGTATACAGGTAGTGGTTGAGGGTTACAACTAATTGTTGCAGCCAATTATTCTTTAGGATCTTCCTAAAATTCCAGGCTGCGTGGTGACCAGTTACTAGGCTCCATGGCTCCGAGTGACGACCACAATCAAGAGAATCGCTACCGAGAGAAGCATCGAAGATCTGACTTTTTCTTCCAGAAGATCAGTGAGTTCTGAGGTGGGCTTGTCCTCCTCAGCAGGTTGAAACATCTCTGTCACGAGCAATCCAATTCTGCCCAACAGCTCCACAACCTTCGAATTTGTGATGCCCAATATCCACTTCAGGACAACAATCGCCAAGTCTGATTCTCTGCTACTTGATCTCTCAACTCTTTTTTCCTCCTTAGCTGCAAGCATCAATTCTAAGTAGGATGACACCTAACTGCAAAAAAGTGAACTGGTGTGCACCCAAAGAACAAGCTAGAAAAGAAAAATAAATGGGGTCTTGCATTAGATTTAATAATTTTTTTAACAGAATAGGAAACCAATCTTCATCTGAAGCATCATGTTTACAGATATGAAGTTTCATAAGTAAAGAGTTAAAGAGTGTGGTTCAATTTTGTCATTACTTTGACAGATCCTACCATGTCAAATTCTGACAAAATTCAGAATATTCTTCATCCAAAATATGCCTTATGCCTGTGTTCAATTACGAGGCGATCTCTTACAACTGGTTCAGGTATTCAGTTCTTAGAAGTTGGACTTAAAAGGAAAAAAGATATCATCAGCATTTTATAACCTGTGTGTAGTGAGCCCTGGAGATTCTGGACTGCCTTGTTGTTCAAGATGGCATCCCACACATCTTTGTCTGATGATATTGAGATGACCATATTCTACATCCAGGTTATCAGCCTCATTAGAAGCATAAGAAATTGAAAATGTGACAGTTGGAGGAAAAAATGTAGACGTAAAACAGAAAATCAAACTCTGCCATGAGAAAGACAGCTTCAAATATGATGTATATAGAAGAGCTTAGCAAATAGTCGTCGCATGAGCATGTTATACCATTGCTATTCATGACCCCAGGGCACATTGTGCATTCAGACCATACTCCAGTTTAGCATTCTGCTTGAGAGCTTCAAAAGCAATGGTTGGGCATGTTTGGCCACTTACCGTTTTACTTTGTAGTTGAAGTTCAGACCTAATATTCTACGCTAAAAAAAAAAATCTCCTTGATGCTTTTTCTCAATTGCAGTTATTGTGTTTAACTGAATTATTTCCCATAAGACGCAATCTGACAGTTGTCTTACTTTTCGATAAGAATCCCAGTTTACAAACCACCCGTTCAGAAATAGTACCTGAACCGCGGGCTCTGTTTGCAGCAAGTGAAAGGCCTTGCGGATTCTTCTGTACCCAAGGGATTGCTGCATTTCTAGATCTTGATGATATAAACTCTGCTGAATCCAATTACGTTCTGATTCAGTTGAAGAATATCCATGCAAGAACCTGCACAAGATGGCATTCACTCACTCCCATCTTTCTATCATGCGAGACCCTAAGATGGACATGTCACAATTCAAGAAACAATGCCAACACAAAGTATAGACAATAGTTCTACTGAGGGTGGAAATTAATTAAGTATGATGTAAATTTTCTATATCTTCGCTTAAATTTCAATGGCCAGAAAACATAAAGACGATCACAGCTATATTCGCATTAAATCTTCAGATTGTTAACTTCCAAGTAATCATAGAATGCCCTAGTTAGAAGGAAGATGATGAAAACCACGTCAATGTTCAATACACAAACTGCACTGAGATATTCTACTACAGGGGAAAAGCCACATTTCAATACTCATATTGCAGAGTAAGTGCAGGGCTCTCCTAAAACAAAATGAATGTGACAAAAATAGCCATTATGATACATGTGTTTGTCAAGCGACAGTGCTTAATTATTTCCTAAACTTCGTACAAATTGATCTCTGGCTGAAATTCAAAAAATCTTAAAGCCTTTTCAGAATACGTATGACAACAGGAAAAATAATTATTTTGCAATATGGGTTCTTTCACCCAGTAATCTTGATTGATTACAATTCATATCAGCTAATTGCTCATGAAACTCTAAATTTTTCCAGCATTTTAATCACCAATCTATTTTGCAGACTAGATCCTTGATAGAACTTTTGTCTGAATCACATTGACCAACTTAACAACTAAGCACTCCAAGGACTTGAGAGCAAACTTATCATCCTCAAGGGATTTAAAATGCCATGCCAAAAAAAAAATTAAAAAAAATTGCAAGTAAAAATATAATGTTTTATGCAATTTAAATGGGGGGGGGGGGGGGGAATCGATAGCCCAATACCAAAATCAAGTTATGCACTTCACGTATCCTTAGTAAAATCTAAGAATATAAAATCCTTTGGAAGCAAAGTAAAGAAATACACACACAAACACAGAATAAGAACTTGCCCTTGAAGATCAGATATGGCGCCTTCGACTTCAATGCGAGATGGAACAGGCCCAAAAACATCAGCACAGTAAGACCCACTTGCAAAATAATCTCCTCTTCGAACTGCACGATTGAGGCACGCGTGATCAGTAGGCGATAGGGGTTCACTAATGATTGCAGAGCAATTGGGTGACAGTGAAAGATTGTGAGCATGACGAGGGTGAAGATTGGTGATTGGGGGGAGGTCAGGGGAGCAGCTTTCCAGTGTTTGGGACATGGCTCCTCCTCCCATTTTCTCTTGATGCTGTTGTATGAGTTGGCCCTCCCCGGTTCTGCTTATTTCTACAGGACAAGGGTCTAGGTTCTTGTATCATCATCGGACACACGAAACGATCTTTGTTGACCCCTATCCTGATTGGCTTGAGCAACTGATTTTTAGCCTAGTTTATCGGGTGGAAAAAAATTGGATACAATTCCTAAATTGGTCTCCCGATAAGAGATTTTAGAGGGCTGAAAGGTCTCAAAGAACACTACTACGTACGTGACTTTTATTGCGATGAATTCATTGTCTATTTATTCACTAACACCGTGTTATTATCTTGGTTGCAGTTGAGAATTTGAATCCGTTAAGTGTCTGTATTAATCAAGCCATTTTATGAGCATCCAAGATAACTTTGTCTTTGTAAGAAATATAAAAGAGAATATATTAACTAAGAGTAAGTGACATAACTTGACTTGTTAAATGAGTTAGAACTAGAGATGTCAAATGGGCCGGGCTTGGGCCGCCCGCCCCGGGTCCATCGGGCTTGAAGAGAAATCGGGCCGGGCCGGGCCGGGCCGGCTGAGGGGAAATTCTAGGCCCGGTCCAGGCCCTGGCCCTAGGCCCAATTTCTAGGGCCGGGCTTGGGCCGGCCCGGGCCCTTTTTTTTTATTTTTTTTAATTTTCTTGTTATTCAATTTTAAATTTCATCTTTAAGCATGTTTAATTTTTAAATTTTGACAAATCTAATTTTTATCATTTTATTTCATTATATGTAATATTCATATATATGTATGTATGTATAGATATATTTATTTGTCTCTCATTTTATTTTTTGCTGTATATTAAATCTTTTCTTACTCTTCTTGGTGATCTTTATTAATAAAATCTGAACACATAACTAGCCGTTATATTGCTGTTGGGGGGTAAAAGTGGAATTTTGGGGGAATATATATCCGTTGGAGGAAAAGGGGGAGAGAAAGGGGGGGAAAAACAAAAAATTCAAATAGGTGGGGCCGGAACCGGGCCAGAACCGGGCCGGGCCTGGCCCGGGCTTTTCCCCAGATTTTTTCGGCCTGGTCCAAGCCCAGGCCCTAAGCCTAATTCCTCCGGGCCAGCCCTGTTCATGAACGGGCCGGGCCGGGCTTTTTTCGGGCTGGGTCAGGCCGGGCCGCGGGCCGCCCGGCCCGTTTGACAACTCTAGTTAGAACAAACACACACACTCTTCTCAAGCATAAGTCAAATGAGTCTAAACTCAAAAGAATGAAGTTCGAGTTGAAAGAGCTCTAGCTAGGGAGGTGCGGTAAATATTTAGTAAATGGGCCGAGGAAATTGCTTTGATTTGATTTTAGTCTTTTATGGGCCCTATAATTTTGTATATGAAAACTTTCTTGTTCTTTTTTTTTTTTTAATTTTCTTTTTGATCATGATTGAGGCTGCCACGAGAAAACACATTATGGTTCCGATCTCTTGGCATTATATTCTCAATGACAGAAACCCTAGTAGTAAGATTGAATAACCTCACGAGATAGAGACACTTGTATTCAATTTGCGTTGTGAAGCAAAGAAGCGACGACGAGTTTGCACCAATTTATAATTTCAATTTTATTTGATTCGCAAGCTTTTATAGATTTTTTAGTCGGTTCCAATGTATATAATCCCTCCATCATACTGAGCTTTTTCCTATGGCCTTTCTCAAATTCTTAATATTTATCTTTGTACATTAAAAATTTGGATTCATTATTTATAACATAATTTAAATTGTCGAATGAGCCTTATATCAAACTATTACTATTGCTACCTAAGGTTAATTTAATACTTACATATTACTATATCCATACTAGAAAATCTAATATATATGTAGTGAAGCGGTAGTTGGGAGAATATTGTCCATTCGTTACTTAGGTGGACAGTCTCCTAACTCGCCATGTGGACTTTCTTATTTTGACCTTTTGGAATCATCTTGGATTTATTTACTTTTGTAATAATAATTTAGATTATTTTTTCTCTCTTCCTCTCTTTTATTCAATTTGATTTAAATTCTTTTTTACTATTTAAAATTCAACCAATTAAACATATTTTATAATTCTCTCTCTTCTACATTGACATGTTTCACTTAAAAAATTTTGTTTATATTTTTACAATTCTATTAATTCGTAAGATTTTGTCAAAACTAATATTCTATAAATTCTCTACAATCTTAAACCTAATCTATTGTTTAGAGAAGCTTAATATTATCCATTAGTTTTTCTCTCTAACTAACAAAATCTCCTTCCTTTTATTTCATTACAGGTTTATAAATATAGTCTAGTCTCCCGTTTTACTTGTAATCATTATTTTATGATACAAATTCCTCATGGCCTTAAATAATATAAATTCCAACACATAGTTTATATTATTATTACTATTAGTTAGAGGAGACTATTCTATCATTTCACATACTGATTTTCTTTTTTTATTTGCTATGAAAGTTAACAATTACGGAGTATTACTAAAGTTTGTTTTTTATGATAAAATAAAATTATTGCTTCCCTGTATCTAGAGATGTCAAACGGGCCGGGCGGCCCGCGGCCCGGCCCAGCCCGAAAAAAGCCCGGGCCGGGCCGGCCCGTTCATGAACAGGGCTGGCCCGGAGGAATTGGGCTTAGGGCCTGGGCTTGGACCAGACCGAAAAATTCTGGGGAAAAGCCCGGGCCCGGCCCGGCCCGGTTCCGGCCCGGTTCTGGCCCGGCCCTGGCCCAGTTCCGGCCCGGTTCTGGGCCCGGTTCCGACCCCACCTGTTTGAATTTTTTTGTTTTTCCCCCCTTTCTCTCCCCCTTTTCCTCCAACGGATATATTCCCCCAAAATTTCACTTTTACCCCCCCAACAACAATATAACGACTAGTTATGTGTTCAGATTTTATTAATAAAGATCACCAAGAAGAGTAAGAAAAGATTTAACATATAGCAAAAAATAAAATGAGAGACAAATAAATATATCTATACATACATATATATGAATATTACATATAATGAAATAAAATGATAAAAATTAGATTTGTCAAAATTTGAAAATTGGACATGCCTAAAGATGAAGTTTAAAATTGAATAACAAGAAAATTAAAAAAAAAAATTAAAAAAAAAGGGCCCGGGCCGGCCCTAGAAATTGGCCTAGGGCCAGGGCCTGGACCGGGCCTAGCATTTCTCCTCAGTCGGCCCGGCCCGGCCCAGATGGCTGCGGCCCTGGCCCGACCCCAGCCCGGTGGTTTCACTTCAAGCCCGATGGGCCTGGGCCGGGCGGCCCAAGCCCGGCCCGTTTGACATCTCTACCTTCTACCTGTATCCTAGGTTGGGGCTCCATTTCCCAAGAGCCCTGAACAGTTCAACCCATGTCAGAATAACCCGCCCCCGTTTCATTTCCCCCTTTCCCTCTGCATCTAAACCCCAAAACCCCTCACTCAAACATTTCAACCAAAAGCCAGAGCTCCCGCAGTTAGGGTTTATCAAATCAAACCAACCAATCTTGGCGTTTTACCCAAATCCACTAATGGTACGATCCTCTAGATTCTCCACCACCCGCCTCCTCTACAGCCTCTGCTCCACCTCCTCCAAACCACCGCCACCCTACTCCTCAATTGCCGCCCTCCTCGCCGGGAACCTCCACCCCCGCCGGTTCTCCTCGGGCAGCGCCGCAAGGGCGAGGGAGCCGAAGGAGGCCTGGTGGAAGGAGTCCATGGACAGGCTCCGGAACATCGGGATCTCGGCTCACATCGACTCAGGCAAAACGACGCTAACGGAGCGGATACTTTACTACACGGGCCGGATCCACGAGATCCACGAGGTCCGGGGGAAGGACGGTGTCGGGGCTAAGATGGACTCGATGGACCTGGAGAGGGAAAAGGGGATCACCATACAGTCTGCCGCCACTTACTGCACCTGGAATGGCTATCAGGTCCGCTAAATTTGAACTGGAATTTTGTTTCTTGTTTTTAATTTTCTCTTTAGTTTTGAGTTTAGTTGAGTCGTGTAGAAGGGTAGGAAAAATGGTGTTTTTCAGAATCGTATGGTGTTTTTGTGTGAGAATTTTATGGAGGGAATGTAGAGAAAGTAAGGTCCTGTTTGACTAGTGTTTCATTACTATAAAGTCTGCTGCCATTGCACTTGGAAATTTGAACTGACAATTTGGTCATTTTGATATTATTAATTCGTCTTGTTTTCCGTTAAGTTGGAAATGTTTGACGTTGTTGGATAAATGAGTTTCTTTATGGTTGGGACTAGAGAAAACCAGAATCGTTTCAATTGAGTTGCTTTCTGACTATGATAGGGTGGAATACGGTAGGAAAGAAGAGAAGGTAAGGTCCTGTTTGGTTTCTATGCAGTCTGCTGCCGCTTATTGCACTTGGAATAATAGGTCACATATTTGAACTGATTCTTTTTCTTGTTTATCTTTTTGTTTTCTTTGGTTTAGTTGAGTTGTATTAGAAGGGTAGGAAAAATGTTTTTTTTTTTGTTGGGCAAATTGGTACTAGAAGAAACCAGAATAGCATGTAGGTTTTTGTCTGAGAATCATACATGGAAAATGAAGAGAAAGTAAGGTCCTGTTTGGTCTCTATGTGGTGCTGCTACTTATTGCACTTGCAATGGATTTCAGGTGACAAACTTGAACTGATTTCATATCTTGTTTCTGTCTCTTTTTGTTTTATTTTATTTAATTGAGTCGTTTAAAAAGATAAGCAAAAAGGGTTCTGTTCCAAATTGGGGCTAGGGGCAGAACGGGTTTTTTGTCAGAATTCCATTGAGGAATTGAAGAGAAAGTAAGGTCCTGTTTGGCTAGTGTTTGGTTACTATAGAGTCTGCTGCTACTGCTTACTGCATTTGAACTGGCATTTTTATTTTTTCTGGTAGTATTTTGTTTTGTTTTCCATCTAATTGAAAATGCTTGAAGGTGTGGGAGAAAATAAGTTTCGTTACTGCTTGGGACTAGTGAAACCAAGAATTGTATCAGTTGAGTCGCTTTTTGGCTGTGATAGGATGCAATGGTGTAGGAAATTAAACAAAAGCTGGACTCGGAAGAATCATTAAAGTGTTCTTTGAATTTCTGCAAAAGACAGAAATAGTTTTTTGAAACTGAAACTTGCTTGGTAAGTTAAGTACGTCCGGCTTGTGACTGGTAACTTATAAGCTGCGTCATTGTACCTCTCGTCCAGTTACATAATTTGGATGGCTTTTATATGTGAAGATATTACCCCTTTTCGAAGCTTCTCAGTTACATATTTATCTTCATTAATTGTAGCTCAGGTTTGTAGCGCAGGGTATTGTGTTGTTGGATTTACTCTTTTTCCTTGTTGCAGGTGAATATAATTGATACTCCGGGACACGTGGATTTCACAATTGAAGTTGAGAGGGCTTTGCGTGTTCTTGATGGTGCCATCCTTGTCCTCTGTAGTGTTGGTGGTGTTCAAAGTCAGTCAATTACTGTTGATAGGCAAATGAGAAGATACGAGGTTCCAAGGCTTGCTTTTATAAACAAACTTGATAGAATGGGGGCAGATCCGTGGAAAGTTCTCAGCCAGGTTGTTTATTTACCTTGAAATCATTCCAATTTGGTTATGAACTATTTATGTATGAGTCGTTATTAGAATTCTACAAATTCGAAGTATGTATATGTGGCGACCCAGGTCTGGCTATTCCTCCCTCAAAAGGGCCAGCCAAGTAGGTGTTAATTAGTTCCTTTTGGCAAGGTCTTATAAGGTCATTCACATAGTTTTCCCACATCCGATGTGGGATATTACATTCTCTCCTCCTCATGCCTTAGTGTCCCCGCTAAGGTGCAAGTTCAACCTTAGTGACACATAGCCCAAAATATTCCTCTCTAGCCATTGTTGGATAATATCGACAATCCAATCAGATTGGCCAGATTCGAGCATGCCGTCGTGTCCTACTCTTGCAACCTGAATGGATAGCCCAACTCCAGTTTTAGAGAGTAGTCTCTAGTACCATCTGTTACGACCCGTCCACGTCCCACCACAGGGTCCCTCAAAAGCCTAGCAAAACTGGGTACTTATGAGTTCCTTGGCAAGATCTTCTAAGGCCATTCACAAAGTTTCCCAAATCCGACGTGGGATATTAGAGTATAGTTCACCTTTACTGTGGTACTTAAGAGTAGAAGTTTGCTGTAAATAAAAACTGATGGATTATAGAGATTAATGAAATGATTTACCCAGAGACATGGTTTAAAAGCCTTTTGGAAGAGGGGCTCTTTTAGATTCTCAATTGGAGATAACTGCATCAGTTATACGCTAACACAAGTTATCGTAGGAACTTATTTATCTATTGACAAGTTATATTATTTGAAGTGAACAATGTAGGACCTTATGAGCTTATATTCACGCTGCTTTTAGTTAGTCATGGTCGGTCCATCTGGATATATTGTTACTTCATATTGCTTTTATCTTTAATCGTTACTTGTGCAAAACCGGACACCCATCTTACGTTTGCAATCTTTACTTTTCTCCATTGATTCATTCCAGATTTCGTTATGGCCCTTATGCCCATAAACCCTTAATGATGATATCATGTTTTTTCCAGTACTTTTATCCGTGTTATATTTGAAGTATAAATCAGCTTGAAGTATAAATCAACTTTAAATCAGCTTGAAGTATAAATTTGAACATTTTGTCAATATTGGTGGGAAGTTGATTCGAACAGTTCACCTTTTGCATCCTAATATGTTGGTTGAGGTCCACGTTGTATGACAAAATTAAGTACATAGTGAATGTCCTCAAATTGAAACTGAATCAAATTATGAGAGTGAAACGTGGTACTTGTCCTATGCTTAGCTTATCTGCTTTCAAAATAATATCTCAACGCTTTTTGAGGAACTAACTACGTAAAGTTTCATATAGCTGCATTGTTCTCAAAATTTATGACAATGTGCTGCTGACTCTCTGTTTCTCCTCTCGTTGTTTGTAGGCTAGAGCGAAGCTCCGGCATAACAGTGCTGCAGTGCAAGTTCCCATTGGGTTGGAAGATGACTTCCAGGGTTTGGTTGACCTTGTCCATTTGAAGGCTTATTACTTCCGTGGTTCCAGTGGGTCTGTTTCATAAGTCCTTGGAGATACTTATTGTTTAGCTGATAGCCTCTCGTGCTTGTGTGCGCGTCTATTTATTTCCTTTGGTGTTTCATTTTTCAGGGAAAAAGTTGTTAGTGAAGAAATCCCTTCCAATATTGAAGCATTAGTTGCAGAAAAGAGGCGTGAATTGATTGAAGTTGTTTCTGAAGTTGATGACAAACTTGCTGAAGCATTTCTCAGTGACGAGCCTATATCTTCTACTGATCTTGAGGTGTGTCAGATGGAAAATATCACCACGTTTTCGTGGAAGAACGATACATAGCATGAATTTGTATAAAATTTTCAATCATTGGTATTCGGTTTTAGTGGTATATTAAAGAAAGGTACTACTAGCTGCCTCTTGGGCAACTTTCCTTATACCCACATAGGCTGAATTGGCAGAAGGCACAGTGTAAGTTCTAATTCCGATTGTAGGTTGAGGAGTTTGATTTGGATTGGATTTGAGTTCAAGTGTTGGACCTTGCTGATGGCTGATAAGACATCTTGAAGTATTTTAATCCGTCCCAGCATGGCACGGCAAGCTTGTTACCTGAGCAGGGATTTTTAGAATTTCCAAACATGGGGATACGTTGAAGTTCACTTCCCCTTCTAAGTGGGGAGTCAAACCATGTGACCCGAACTAGGGCTACATGATATCCTGTCAGGCTGTTTTCACATAACTGTTAAAGCCTCCGTCTCACTCATCTTTTGAAATCGCAAGATTAAACTTCCTTTTAAGATGGTTGAAACAGTCACTTCTGGAATGACCAAATCACGATGGATGACCAAAGTATTTCACTGGTCTGCTAATTTATTCTCGATTAGTGGTAATTATTTGCACGTTGCTTCTGATATCATACACTGGTCAATACGAACTCATTGATGCGTCCTCCATGGAAGAAACTGTATGAACCTTCAAACATATGGAGTATCCATAGGTCATTAACAGTCATCCGCATATTAGTGAATGCTTGTTTTTCCACTTTTTTCCGCAGACATGAAACTGAGTGAACTTTCAAACCTATGGAGTATGCTTAGTCTACTACCGATTATCTTCTAAGTTGATGAATGTTGTCTTTCCATTCTATCTGCCAAACGAATTGGTGGCCTACCTTTACTTTTGTCCCCAACTATCAAATTGATACCAGCTTGGTTCTTGTTGAACCCTCTATCTGCATGGTGTAGCTTTAGCGTAATACCTTCTTATTGTTGCTTTATCTTTTGGTGTTTCAGGAGGCAATCCGGAGAGCTACTATTTCACGGAGATTTATACCTGTTTTCATGGGCAGTGCGTTCAAAAACAAGGTATACTGAGATTACTTACTTTCAGTTATATATATATATATATATATATAGGGAACTGATCCCTGTCTACCGATTTCTCCTCCAGATCTGAGCCATCCACGTCGCACAATAATCGGTTCAGATCAATTTTTCTCTACCAGATTTTCGCCCAACCGCCTATCTTAGGAGCGGTTAGTCCCTTTTCTAACTCTGCCCTTCAATCCCTTTAATCCATTCATCATTTCCAAGAACTGCTCTCTCGTTTTCTCCGCTCGGAGCTCTCTCTCTCGCTCTCTCTTTCTCTCTCTCTCTCCCCTCACTTTCTTCGTGGCTCTTCGTTGTGAGCCTCCGACCAAGACTCCAGCTAACGACAGTACCACAACTGCCATCACGGCACCATCGCCGTTGCATCTTATCACTGATGCCACCGTTGTTGCATCTCACCGGCGCCACCATTGTCGCATCTCATCGCCGATGCCACCGCTGTTGCATCTCATCTCCGATGCCAACGCCGTCGCATCTGCCCATCCTACATGCTGTCGCCGTCGCCGCCACATCTTCCCTTCGCCCCTATCTCCGTTGGATCTGGCGGTAGCCCATGCTACAACCACCACATCTATTGCCACCGCATCGCCATCGTCGACCGCCGTCTCTGACCGCCTCATCTACCGTTCATCTGGCCCGAGTTGAAGATACATCTATTTTTTCTTTTCTCTGATCTATTTCAATGTTCCAATTTGTATCATTATTCAGTTTGAATTAGATTGGTATGCTTTTTTCGTTGTAATTGACATGTAACTTGATTTGATTTTGATTGGTATGGATTTTTTGGTGTTATAGACATGTAATCGGGTTTGATTTTGATTGGTATGAATTTTGAGTTTGAATTGCTGAGAGAGAGAGAGAGAGAGAGAGAGAGAGAGAGCAGACGCTGGTGTTTTGCACTTCTGCTTAATCGCTACAAATTGTAGCGGTTAAACAATGTGTTGTCTTGGGAGGCGTGCAATGGAGACTTTGGGGGCGCGTGAGGGACATTTTGGGTACAATTCCTAACCGCTACAAAGAGTAGCGGTTAGACTAGTTAGAGTATAAAAAAAAGTAATCTGTGTTGTCCACTTTCACACGTGGACGTCTCAGATCTGGTGGAAAAATATTTCTCCACCGGTAGACAGGGATCGGGGCTCCCATATATATATATATATGTATATATGATTATTCCCCTCTGCGTGACAGTAAGGTGAAGTGACCCAATATTCTCTTTCGAGTTCATAATTCGAAATTTCATTCTATTTAGTTCAACTTAAATGCCATATTTTTACACATTGGTTTGAAGTGTGTATGACTTCAGCTTTACCCCAGTACACAAGTAATGTAAAACAAGTAGAGTATAAAGAGAGGAGGGAGAAACTGAATAACAGAAGGAGAGAGGAATGTTTTTATTCTCAATTCATGATCTGCTTCTTCAGTTACAAGAGGTGATCCTTTATATAGGAAAGATAAGCATAAATATGGAAAGATCAATCAACTCCTAATTGATTCAGTTAGATTGTAACTGATTTGATTGAATCATACCTTTATTTTAATATTGAGTGCGAAGTCTAATTTGTCTCTTGATTAAAATAAACCTAAACAAAATAAAATCCTTAATTTATGTCTTAGATTTTCGAGAATAAGTCGTCTGATTACGCCAAGTTCTGCTTACCTCATTCTGCCCGGGTTGAAAAGAGCTCTCCTCCAGAGAGATAAAATGTTGATACTGCTCTAACAAAGCGGGATCAAAACGGTAAAGCTCGCCCTCGGTAAGCCAGGTATCATTTGTAGCGGGGCGGTCCTACCATCGCACGAGGAAGTGCTGGTAGCCCCGTTGGTGAGAGAATGTTGTTTTGAACTCTAAGATACTGTCAATGGTCGGAGGTGGCTGTGATAAGTTGGAAGGAGAGGCTAGCACAGGGGATGCAACAATGGAACTCGAAGGAAGCCCTACAGATGCTGTGGGAGGCTCAAAGTACCTCGGTAAGGAACAAAGTCCTGCACATTAAAAATTGGGCTAAAGCTCATATTAGAAGGCGAGTGAAGCAAATAAGCATTAGGACTATGTCTGTGAAAGATACGAAATGGACCAAGGACTCGAGCATGCAACTTTTTAAAGGAATTTCGGGGGTAACATTCAGGGCGGAGGCGAGCCATAAAAGGTCGCTTGCATTAAACTCAAGTGCCTACGATGGCCATCTGCAGCAAGTTTATATTTCTCGTTACTCAACACTATATTGCGACGGGTTTCAGCATGTAAATCGCAGATATGTTGAGCAAAAATGTCGGTGGATTCCCACGGGCTAGAGTAGGGAAGTAAGGGAACCAAGTCTATAGGCTGACAGGGAGAATAACCAGTGACAATTTCAAAAGGACTCTTACCAGTGGTGCGGTTAACAGAGTTATTGTAGGCAAACTCAGCCTGAGGAAGAATCTGATCCCACACACCTTGAATCTCACCAACTAAACAGCGCAATAAGTCACACAAACTACGATTGACAACTTCAGTTTGACAATCCGTTTGGGGGGTGGTAGGCAGAAGCGAATTTGAGTTGAGTGCCAAAAGTTGTCATAAAGTCTTCAAGAAGTAACTAATGAACTTAACATCCCAGTCAGAAACAGTAGACGTGGGTAAGCCACGGAGGCGAACCACTTCCCGAAAGAACATCTTAGCTACATGAGAGGCGTTAGCGCACACTTGCTACGTAGAATGCACTATACAGGAATAACAATCGACAACAAGGATGGAATCATGCCCACTAGCAGTTTTGGGCAAGCCAAAGACAAAGTACATTCTCACATCTTCCATAGGAAGTGAGAAAAAGTTAAGGGAGTGTGAAGACCAATGTTAGATTTTTCAGTCTTAGCTAATTGACAAGTGCGACACTGGGAAACAATGCTAGCGACAACCAGCTTCACAAAGGGCAATAAAATCTGTCTTCAACCAAGGCACTGGTTTTTGCCCTCCCAAAATGGCCAGCGAGCCCACCAACATGTAGCTCCCAAACAAGAAAATCACGAACTGAAGTACGAGGGGCGCATAAGCGAGTCCCACGAAAAAGAAAGCCGTCTCTTAAATGAAATACAAATGATCATGACGGTGGGTGGCCCGAAGATCTTGAATGATAAGACAGGACAAGTAGTGTACTCATCCTTAAGTCTATCAAAGCCGAAACATGGATGCTCATGGATTGCAAGACAAGAAAAATGACTTAAAGCATCAACAACTTTGTTCTCTACACAAGCACGGTGTTTAAGAACAAATGAGTATCGTTGTAAGAAGGTAACCTACTTGGCATGACGAGGATTTAACTTGTGTTGAGCTTGTAGGTGTTTGAGAGCCTCGTGATCAGACTCCAAGACGAACTCATTGGGTAACAAGTGGTACCGCCAATGCCATAAAGCCTGAATGATAGCATAAAACTCCTTATCATAGGTAGAGTAACGCTGTTGAGCATCATTGAGTTTTTCGCTAAAATAGGCAACATGGTGGTCACGCTGACTTGACCATGCCCCCAATGCCAACACCTGAAGCATTGCAAGAAACCTCAAAGACTTGGGGAGATGTCTGGGTGTTGTAAGACGGGAGCATAAACCATGCGTTGCTTGGTTGTCTCAAAGGCACGATTGGCTGCCGGTGTCCACTGGAATCCCCTTTTTTCATAGCCACAATGGATCTAAAGCTCTTAATGAAGTACCAATAAAATGTGGTCAAGCCATGAAAGCTGCGAACCTAAAAAATGTTATTTGGTTCAGGCCAGTCAGTGATTGCGTGCACCTTCTCGGGATCGACAACAATCCCTTTTGCGGAGATAATAAAGCCTAAAAAAGCTACACGAGATTGCAGGGAGTAATATTTTTTAAGATTGGCAAATAACTTGTGCGGTACGGAGGGTGTTAAGAACTTGATGAAGGTGGTGCAAATGACTATGTGCGGTCTTGCTAAAGATCAGAACATCATCAAAGTACAACACTAAGAATTCCCTCCCCGAGAAAGGGGCACAGGATCTGAGTCATCACTCATTAATGTGCTGGGGGCATTAAATAGACCAAACAGCATTACTAACCACTCATAAAGACCATCGGGGGTCTTGAAGGCAGTTTTTCACTCATCGTCAGGTCGAATCCGAACTTGATGATAACCACTGCGCAAGTCAAGTTTCGAGAACTAACAACTAGCCATCAAATCTAACATGTCGTCTAGGGGAGGAATGGGAAACCAATACTTGATAGTGATTTTAGTGATGGCACGACTATCAATGCACATTTAACATGTTAAGAGGGCAGGCACCGCACAAGGACTCATACTCTCACGAACAGTTCCAGACTATATAGGCTCGTCAACCTGCCGTTGAAGTTCTGCATGCTCAGTAGGATTCATTCGATAATGAGGCAAGTTGAGCAACCTGGGGGTGACAAGTCGTCTAAGGGTGTGAGAGGGCCAGGGAAGGCTTCTCGTGCCACAAAGGCTAACACAAGGCCAGATTCTTGGCTCACCGCCTCAAACCCTCGACAATTAAGAAGCTGGAGACTATGCGGCTTTCAGGGTGGTTGTGGCTTCTTGGAGGGGCTAAGTTTCTCAAGGGGTTTGGTAGGTATGAGCTTGATAGTTATCTCGGCTTAAAAATGTAGGTATTGTCTTGGCCATGATGCTTAACTTCTAAGTCGATAGCCGTGGGCGACTAATTAAGATATGAGCAACATCCATGGGAAGAACATCACACCAAACCTTGACCGAATAGGCACCGATCTGGAGAAGAACTAGGCACCGCTGGGAAACTGGAAGAGAGGTCTTATCAACCCAGGCAAAACGGAACGATGTAGGATGAGGTTTCGGTTGTAACTTCATTTTGGTCACTATGCGTTCGGAGTCCACGTTCATGGTACTACCCCATCGATGACTAGTTCACAAACGGTGTCCTTGCACAGAAGATAAATCTTGAAGATGCTTATGCGTTTCTAGTTTTCCTCTGCAGGAGTAGACAAGATGCACTGCATAACCGAGGCTGGGGACGTCATCAACCAAAACATTCTCACACTAGTCCGTAGAATCATGTTGAGGACCTACACCCTCTACAGTAACCTCGTCCTTTTGACGAGCCTCCGTTTGAGCGATAGAGATAGTGCGGTGAGGACAACGACTAGCTATATGACCCTGATTGTGACGGTGGTTACACTCTACATTAGACATGTATGGACGAGACGACGTTGGGATAAACTCACGAGCCTTGCTCGTACTAGCACCTGGGGTGAGAGATTTGCTAGACTGATTGTGGCAGTGGTTGCACTCTACAAAGCCAGTTGGTCGCTCGAAGGTCAAGAACGAGACGGGAAAGAAGTTTCTACTGAAGGACTTAAACGGCACGGGCTAGCAAGCCGAAGGGACTTCTCAAAGGATAAGGCCTTGTAGGATGCACTCTCAATGGACTCAGGCTCGAAGGCGAACGTCCCTTTGTAGCTCAGGTTTGAGCCCACCAATAAAACGATTAAAGGAGACCCAGAGAGCCTCCGATATCACACATCTAATAGAAAGCTCATCTGACGAGACATATACTTGTTTACACCCACGGTTTGTCGTAGTTGCATTATCTCATAATGCATTTCTTGACAGTAGTAGGTGGTGATGTATGATTCTTTTTATTTTTAATAATTGCATCTCAATTCATGTGGTGATGGGACGTCCAGCTAATCGCGGGAGGGTATCCTTGACTCCTGCCAATAGCGTTTGGCAGTTCCAATTAATTTCATCTTAGCAAAACTAACGTGCTCTGGATCTTGCATGCGACAAAAGTTGAAATAGTCCACCTCAACTAATCAATTTGAAAAATGGCCAGGATCAAGATGACCATCAAAGCTAGGTGCGTCGACTTTGACACGACGTGTGGCATTGCCAAAGCCATCCAACTGGTAACGAGGCGCACAATCATACCTAGGAGCCAGAATTTTACCCATAGTCGAATTATGATCATGAGGGTCCTGAAGGGTTTCTAATGTGGAAAAGGGGCCCCGTAGGAGTGGTTAAGCAGGCCAGATTGGTTATGTTTCAGACCGATAGGAATGGTTTCATGGTGCTCGCATTTCCCGACGGAAATGTGGATTTGGTGGAGGCATTCCTCCAAACGAGGGGACAAGTCGGTGACACTGACTTGAAGAGATTCCACAGAATCCTCAAGTGTCTAAAATTGCTCATCGACAATTTTATCTTGTGCAATAACCATGATAAAATGCACAAATCTGTCCAAAATTTGGGTAAGTGAAAATTTAAAACACTAGATGGTCAACAGGAAATGCAAGAATAATTAAGGAAACAACGTTGTGCTCAAGCCCCAAGGTGGCAGATGAAAAATGAAGAATGGTAGGAATATGAATGGTATTGGGCAAGAAAATTGGGTCAAGGTTATGACCCGCAATTATGTGCTCGATGAACCAAATAATACAAGAATTAAAACAGATTTCGGGGTGAGAAAGCGTACCTTAAGAGGGTTTGAGACCTACCACAGAATGCACGGATGGACGAAAAAATTGATACAGCTGGGTGAGCGGCCACAGCAAAAAGCTGAAGCAAGTGGCTAAAACTCAAACTTGGGGCCAAGACCTGTGGCAGCGCTGATGTACGACCAGTATGACGTAAAGTCGATGGATGGTAATTGGAGTATCGTCGCACGACGGCGATGTGGAAGGAACAGCAGTGGAGGTTCAGGGCGGCGGTGACTGCTTGGCGAGGAGCCGTGGTGAAGGATGATCTGTCCTACTACTGCATGACAGCGGCAGGGAAAGAGTAGTGGTGGAGGTTCAAGGTGGCGTCATCTTAGTGAGTAGTTGCGGTGGATGGCGGCCGCTGGAAGGATCTTGGTGGCGACAGCAAGGCAGCTTCCTAGAGGTGGATTTGTGGGAGCGGCACAATGGATGCGCGATGGCACTGGAGTGAGGCTGTACTTTAGTGATGATAGCTGAGAGTCGAGTAAGAAGTGACTGTGTTCCTTAGTGATATAGCTGAGAGTCGAGTAAGAAGTCACTGTGTTCCTTAGTGATGATGGGAGTCGAGTAAGAAGTAACGGTGTTTGTTTTTCTTTTGGTGGAAAGGGTGGGTGTTGTTTTTTAGCAAGTTTTTTGACATAGCAATGGCAAGATGTACGGTGAAGAATTTCTTTTCTTGATTTTATATGGCTTTGCTCTAGCCGTAAGTTAAAATAACAAAGCAGTGATTACCAGTGGTTTTTGACAATTGCAGTATTCCCCACTCCAATGATTTGGGAACATGCCATTTCAGAAAATACTATACAAAACTTGGAAGCTCTTTAGGTTTTAAAGTATCTAACTTTTACGAGTTCCAATTCCAGGTAGCTGATAATATTCCATGTAAAGATGGTGCTATCAGACCATGTTAAGTTTTATATTGAATAATGTCCATCTCGTTAAAAACGAGTTTAATCGAGTCAAGGGGCAGTGCACGTTGATGCCTTTATTTCATCTTGTCTTGTCTTGGATGTTGGCATTTTGTCTGACATGTAGATCTAACCCAGAAGGATGGAGAGAATCTAATATACCGTTTTTAACTTTTTCCCTTCCTTTCTTCACATCCTTTTGAAGTTTAATGAATTCCATACGTTTTGGTTGATTCAAAAAATTTAGGCTTCGGACGCCTAAAACACAGCTAAGGGCCTATTTAAATTCAAAAAATCCTATTTAGTAGTGGTAATAAATTGCCACAAGCGCTTTGTTTTGTGCGATTTGGTTGTAGGCAACTTACGAGGATAAAATGTAAAGTTTCTTGGTGCATTTCCTAGATGAGGTCTTAAATAGCGTTTGGCAGTTTTTTTTTTCCAGTTTTGTGAACCGGAGAAAAAACCCCGTTTGATAGACAATTTTCGTTTTTTTTCCCTTCAGTTTTGAAAACCAGTTTTTAGAACACTGCTTTTTTTGAAAACTCCATTTTGGAGTTTCGGGTTTCCAGTTTTGGTTTTTTTTTTGAGATCCAGCCTTCAAACTTTGTGAAAAGCAAAAAAGTGAACAACATTTTAAGAAGACCCCCATCACACAGATCACCACCACGACCACTAGACCTGCCGCCATCACTATAACCCACCACCACCGCCGGCCATTGCCCTTGACAACCATAACCACTGCTAACATCCTACCACTGTCGCCAACACCACGACCCAGCACCGTCGACCGCACACACCCACGACCGCCATTGAGACCAGTGTCGCCACCCTACCACCGTCGCCACTTATATTCCTACGCCGTCGCCGCCAACGCCATCGCACCCTCGCAGACATGCTCCACCTGACAATCATCGTTGCAAATTTGTGACGACCAACCGTCGTCACTCAAATTAGATGTTGCAGCCATTGTCGTCACCTCCACCATGCCCGCAAGCTGCTGAAACATGCTTTCGGTTCACACAAAAGAGAGGGTGCTTTTGGCTTAGGCCATTCACCAGTGACTTAAGGCAATGCCTTAGTGGTTGGTGGTAAGAGGAAAATAACTTAACGTGCTTCTTGGATTAAGTCACTGCCTTAGTGGTTGGTGGTAAGAGGAAAATAACTTAACGTGCTTCTTGGATAAAAACTATGTTCAGTGGAAGTCATGTAAATTCAAAAATAGTTTTTGGCAAGAGTCTTTTTTGGGCTTAGGTCAGATGGACATTAACATAGAATGGAGATCGTAGTATGAACCACTATCAGTACATAGAACTTTGCCGCATGCAATTCCGACGCGATCAGAGTTCTTAAAGGGGTATTTAACTGTGAGTTCTTAAGTAAAGGTATACCTACTACTCTCTCTTCGGATATGTGTCTTGAGGTTACGAGGGAAGCATGGTAGTGCATGGGCACTTACGTCCACCATCCCCTGTGTTGTTTTATTGGTAACCATGGAGCAATAAATGATCGACCTAAGGGAACTTGTGGCAAGCTTAAAAGCATTGAAGACATGCTTGAGAGCTTCCATTTGAGAAATACCTTTTTGGTTGACACTGACGCATGGTGTGCCTTGTGTTTGGGTTAGAGGCTAAATATATTTATCCGCTACATATGGGCAACACTAAATCATATTAGCATGTATACTATGGCAGATTGAGCTATCGGTGCGCTTGTACACCATGTGCCAAGTTGAGCATCGTCTTGGGTTTGACACGCTTGCTGGATAGGCGGCACTTTGTGACATGCTTGTAGCATGTCGTGCTTCAAGTATGAGTTCCGAAGTACTGTAATAGGCATGGTGCTAAGATTGGCTAAGCCATTCATGATGATGGTCACACAAAGACAAGTGAAGCAAGACTTGGAGCTGAGTTAGACAAGTGGGCGTGTTGTTGTGCACGACGGGCATGACGTTGGGCATGTTTGCCAATGCTATGTTAGCACATTGTTGTGCGTGCACGCATCTTGTTGGTATATACTGATATATCTAGTGCAAAGAGACATAATACACAAACCCTATGTATAGAATGTTAAGCATGCTGAGCACGACGAAGGGCATGTTAGTGCACTAAGTGCTGAGCATTGTGGCCTCTGGCACTGTGGCCTCCATATGTGGAATCTTGACAATCTCAATTTGCATTTTCTTGTAAGATAGAACTTGAGATATTGCTATTCATTTAAGGCTACTAGTACGCTTGGGCATGGCTTTATGCAATGTGCTTCCAGAGAAAATAATGTTGCCTTGTACAAGGGACGACAATTCATGATATTGTTCAAATAAATTATGAGTGTCATGAAGTCTTACGGTTGTTCTGTTGCGGTACTAAAATTTGCGGGCTATGTCGTGTGGCATCGAGCCAATCGGTTCTCTAGAATGGATTGGTTTTGACAAGAGTGATGATTAAGCTTGGTCAATATATTGATTTTGTGAATGCTTACTGTGGTGTGGTTTCAGTACGTCAGCAAGCATTGCATCTTGAGGTTTTAAAGAGAATCTATTTTAGATAACTAGTTCCAGACAGGAGTGTTGCACTTCATGAACAACTTTAAGATTGGTGTATCCGCCCTTTCTGCATTAAAATATACTCGTAAGGACAAGGAACCATCTGAGGAAGCATGATACCTTGTCTTGGGTTTCCTTTGAGATAACACAGCACCTTATAAGCAGCATCATGGGCAAAAGGTGGCTTGTTTTGTTTACTTCTCAGAATATGATATAATACAGTTGGTTCATACTATTTTTTTAGATATTCAAGATTTGGTTGATTCTACATCAATGTCAGCTTGTCAAGTAAATTAGTAGGGTGTACGCTATATGGTGGGGTTAACCTCTACAGAGGGATTGGCTTTATAAGTTAGTTTTGGTTGGTCATTTTTTTGAGAAGAGGATTTAAACTAAAGCAATTTTGCTAAATCAGGGTGCAAAAGTATGTTTAGTTCTACGCCATCGTCAATGAAGTTGTCAACACTAGTTTATGAGCGATATATTTCAAATTGTTTTCGTGATTTCATTTTGTTCATGAGATGGAATGGAAGCACTTGAAAATTCAAATGACTAAGCAAACTTATGCATCTTGACGGCCATGCCTATTTGGTGTAGAGTGGTGCATGAGGTGGCTTGAGCCACATTGTCTGGGACAATTGTGCTCCAATTTAGTTTGCACAGACATCTACTTCCGGACGAACAAGTGAGATTTGAGGTGCTGGGCCCTAGAAACTGTGTTGGCACTGGGCTCCATATTTTGATTAAAGGCAATGGGTGGCATGTTGGGTTTGAGAAGTGCTAGGCACCGGGAGGTACTTATGTAGCTGCTAGTTGGCATTTGTGTGGAAACGGTGCTGGTTACTGTTGAGTGTTATGGACACAGGGGGGCCATCTAATGAATAGGTTTAAACAGGGTGCTGGACATCGGTGGATTTTATAATTTACTCTAGGTGCAGGGTTTTGGTTGAATATCATTGGATGCCGTCACGGAATTTGTGGCACAGGTCGTCATTATGGACTTCAGGGATGTGAGTCATCAGCGTAGGCAAGAGAGCACAAGTTGCTAGAGTTGGCTATATGGTGCTGTGCATATTTGGTTGAGTTTAGCATGGGGTGCTTTTTGAAGGATTGAAGCATTTGGGTTACAAGCACCATCGGGCTTGTGTTGCTTAGAAGGTGGTTTATGGCATACTCTGGCTTATTTTGCACGCAAGATTGGTGTTGGGTACCATTCAGCATGGGTTGCGAATTGGCATGTTTAACTTGGCCATTTTGGAATACAAGCATCTTTGGGTTTGTGTAGCATGCAATTTTGGTTAGGGCAGTTGTTTTGTTCGTGTTGCTGGCAGTACTTGATGTGCAGTATCATTTGGCTTTGGTTGGTGCTAGGCCTCTGGAGAGTACGGCATGGGGGAACCTCCTTGGTTTGAACCGCTGTAGCAAGAGTTAGAGCATGCGACACATCCTCTGAATAAAGACATGAAGAGACGTCATTTGGAGAAGTCTGAGTTACGGTGACCAAGTAGAGTGAGTTCAAGTTGTGCAATTTTTTAGAAGGGTTATTTCTACATCATTTTGCAAGTAGGCTTTGCTGCAACACAAAAATGTACGGACCATGACATAAAGCAAAGTATAGTCCTTGATGCCTACCTAAGTCCAGCCTAACACTGGCACGTGTTTCTCAAAATTCAGTTTTATTTTCTTCATGACCAAGTGAGATCGACACTCGACCAATAGATTTTGAAATGGATGCTTCACCACTTTGAACTCAAGAATATTAGTGTATGAATAATTAATGGCCGATTGATTTTCATTTTGATGCCACTTCCCAAGAAAGTTATATACTCCCGATGATCATCAACAATTGTTAAAATGAAACCTCTGCCGTCTTAATTTCTAGTTAACGGTCATCGCTCTTAATATTCTTAGTCAATGCAGAAGGTGAAGAATTATCTTCTGAGGGGAAGATGCCTTTATCATCCTCAATAAACTGTGGCAATTTTCATGATAAGATTGTGGAAAAAGGTGGATCTGGATCCTCTTTTGTTACAATTGCACCATCGTCATTGCAAATCTGTGATTTGATGAGGGGAGGGGTGGTGGTGACTTGCGGTTGACGTGGCTAGAGGGTGTTGTTGCTAGAGAAGAAGAGACATTTTAAGGAAAAATGAAAAAAAAAAAAAGAATGAGGAAAGAAAACTCAAAAACAAAAACTGCTTTACCAAACATCCACCTATTTTTTCTCAAGTGGTTTTGATTTTCATTTTTTTCGAAAACCAAAACTAAAAATCACAGCTTTGTCGAACAGACCCTTAGTCGTCCTCTCGGCGTTCTCCACTCGCCTTTTACAAGGCGCAGCAACCTGAAAAAAAAATCCCTTAATTTCTTGAATTCGTTTGTTTAAACTTTAAGGATTTAATTGCTCAATATCTTGCTTATTGGCCGTCAGTTCGATGTTCAGTACTTCGTTACCATTTATAGTATGTTGTTGGGAATGGTTACATAATATGGTATCAAAGTTCTGGTTTGACAAGGTTTAGTGTTTAACTCTCTCATCTTGTATTTGGTCCCCTTTATATTGGTGCAATTTGTTTGTTTGTGCGCTTAATGGTGGTGCAATCTGATTTTTCTTTAGTTAAACATGATTTATACTGTCGGGTTTATTTTTTAATAGTTTAAGCTTTTATAGCAAACTGTAATGCTATGAAGCACCGGTGCCGCACTTAGGGTGAAACACCAGCACCAGGTACGCGTCAGGTGCGGGTGTGGGACGGGTGCGTGTCCAACTTTATTTATTTATTTATTTTAAATCTTAAATATAGGGTGCGGTTCGGGTGCGTATCCGGCCATCTGTGACCACCGGCCACTCCAGCGACACCGGCAATTACCTGCAAGGAATCTAACGAGAGAGGAGACTAGAGAGAAGAAGTAGAAGCAGCCGGAGAAGGAGGAGAATCAGCCGGAGGAGGAGGAGGAGGAGTAGAAGCAGCCGGAGAAGGAGGAGAATCAGCCGGAGGAGGAGGAGGAGGAGAAGGAGAAGGAGAAGGAGTAGAAGCAGCCGGAGGAGGAGAAGGAGGAGGACTTACCGCAACGGCGACGGCGTGCGGCCAGAGAAGAAGAAGAAGAAGAACGGTCGATGTCATTGTTATCTATGTTGGCTGTATGGGATGACTTTTGACACATGTTTGTTATTTTATTTTAATTACCTGTTGTTAAGTTAACATCAACCACCACAGTACTTCAAAGAAATAAAAGTGATACCACATAAAAACTTTATTCTTTTCAAATTTACAATTTTAATATTTATAAAACAGTCCACTAAACTCAACAAATTCTCACTAATTTGGTTGAAAGCTTTAAAATTTACGAAAAAGCCCATTAAACTTAAAAACTCACTACTTTGTTCAGAATATTAATACCTTTTTGCATATATCACACACATATATTATGATTATTGAAATTCAAACTGTTTAAAAATTTAATATTAAGTGTATACAATTATAAAAAATATTTATAAAATTTGCCGTATCCCCGCCTCACCCGTGGCCTAAAATTTTCAAAAATGTCCTATTCGGGTATCCGCACCCGCATCCGCGCTTCATAGCTGTAACGTGACAATAGAAAAGAGTTCTATGAAAAATTGGTTTGATAATGATGAGAGTTCCTAGTTATCTATGGTACAAAATTTGACGAGGTATAGTCTTGCTTTAGAATATGCCAATACCTTGTATATTAGTGCTCATTTCCAATTCTGCTAGAAGCTGTTTGCTGTTCAAATATTTCATATCACCTGTTCTTGATTTCTTGCAAGTGACGCAACCTACACTAATTAAGTTAACGTCCCTACTACCTTTCCAGATGGCCTATGGGGTGAAAACTCTTGATTTCCTTGTAAGCTATCCAGTCTAAAATTTAACTGTTCCTAAAGCCCTGGCTGGTGAGGGAGTAATTTTCATTGATTGGTATTCTTAGTGGCCTAAGTTTTTTGTCCTACATATGTGGGAGTTATTTATTACTTTATTTTTTGTTATCGGCATTAGCGTTGATTTTGAGACCTTAACGAACAAAGGGTCCAAAAAAATCAAGTGCTAACAAACATCCATCCACACTGAGTTTTTGTGCTGATGTTTATTTTTAGTTGTGGTGATCCTATCTCCTACTAAGCACCTGTCAGATCTTTAATTACATCGTCGTACGAACTAACGACGAGAACCTCCGATTCTAGATATACTGCACAAGAAACCAACATGAACTGTGAAGATAACAAAATTTTAGTGAGGACAGGAGATTAACCCCTAATTACAAAGTTATCCACCAACAGGTGGTTGGAACCCTATACTTGTAAGCCATAGCGCTTGAAGCTTCTGTAGGGTTTCTGTTTTCTCTCTGTTTTTAGTCTCTCTCTCTCTTTGACTTTTTTGAAACTTGATCCCTTCTTTAGGTAGGATTTTCCTTTTCTTTTTTATAGAGGCTTCCTCTAGGAATCTTTTCAGGCTTATCAAGTTGTTTCTCCTGATTAGTTGTTCTCCATTTGGCTCATCCCCCCAAGAAGATATTTTAACCACGTGACGAATATCCTTCTTTTGGGTTTGGGCTTCGAACACTGAAGTAATCCGAATGGTTTCGAACTTTTGAAGGGTTCGAAACCTTACTGGCCTATCAATTTACGAAGTCCGTCTTTTTGAGTCCACATGCGTGAGATGAAACTCCAGGGAAGTTCGGAACCTCGTTAGGCCCGCAAAAACCTTCAGATTTCGGCCCATCAATTTGTAACGAACCTTGTGCGCCTTGATCTAACCTTCAAATCAAATGATGTGGATTCGAACTTTGATGTAGTGTGAAACCTACTTGCCTCGTCCAAACAGTGCAATATGAGTCCAAAGTAACTTTTGGGTTGAAATATAAGTGCCAACTACCAGATTACCCGTTTGATGGTTATTGAACTTAAATGAAAATAATTTCCATATGATATTCAGGATTGTAAAATGTCTCCAGAGAGGGGCACCCATGAACACAAAATGACGCAAAATAGAAGAAACCCAAACCAAGGGAATACGTGGCCAAGCAAGACAAAAATCTGCAAACTGTGACGGAGTGCTGCTTTATATGCTATTGCCTGTTGGTTTAGTTGAACTATTTGGCCAGCATTTTGAAGATGCTCTTTTTTTTCAAGCTAAACTTCGATTCGATGTACATTCTAGATCTTCTATCTCCTCATACTTGTGGATCCATTTACGTCAGATTATGCATTGTGTAGCAGTATTTTATGTACCGAAGTGTATAAGTTTTGCATGCTCTAGTTACCATTTCTTTAGCAGCGTGGTCAAGTATTGTTATCTTGTCTACACTGAGCTGCCTCTTCACGGCCATTCTACTTGCTCTAGTGACTGAACCCCCCCACCCATTTTCTCTTGAGTACAGGGAGTACAACCACTTCTTGACGGTGTTCTTAGTTATTTGCCTTGTCCAACTGAAGTTAGTAACTATGCTCTTGACCAAACCAAGAATGAGGAGAAGGTACTGAATTTAGTATTATCTTTTTGACTTTGCCAGTTATTTTATCAAATCCCTTTGTCGACTGTAATTGCTTTTTAGGTTGAGTTAGCTGGAACTCCAGTTGGACCCCTGGTTGCCTTGGCATTTAAATTAGAAGAAGGGCGTTTTGGTCAGTTGACATATTTGAGGTATGGCTATTGCCATTTCCGTTTCCTCATTTTGTTCATATGTTAAGTTTGATCTTGAATGATGAACAGCTATGTTTCTCATTTCTTCAATAGGATATATGAAGGTGTTATTCGGAAGGGTGACTTTATAATCAACATTAACACAGGCAAAAAAGTTAAGGTGAATCCAAGTTCAAGCATCAATATCACTTTATATCAAATTCCACATTTACTGCGCGTCTTTCCCTGATGTTGACAAAAGAAGGATTAAATGAAATTTTATAGAGAGTATTACAAAGTGTTTGTTACTTTGTTTTCTTGTTTTTTTTAAATTGAATTGACATGACTGTCAAGTAATAACTGAGACGCGTGACCTTTCGGGGTTTAGATGCCAGAAACTGAAAGCTTGCGGGCAAGTGTCAGGCACTGGGCTGAACCTCTCTGTTTAAGTGTCACACTGCAACAGCCTCACTAGTGTCGCAGGAATTAAGTGAAGAATTTCTGTAAGAAAGTAGGTAGCAATATTTGATTACCGCGCCACACCCCCCCCCCCGCGCGCGGGGCGGGGGAAGAAGTAGAAGAGAATAGAATCTGCTCTTTTATCTTTATATTATATATGGTCAATGGTTTCTTGATTTGTTAAAATTGGAAAAATGAAACTAGTGTAATGCTTCTCTTCATAGTTAGCCAGAGCTGCTTAATTTAGTCAGCAAGCAGGAGAAGCAATTTTTAACATCCTCCGGTTGAAACTTCCACGGGTTGACAGTCTGATAATTGACTTGGGCAGCCTGGTTTTGAAAAGATTGGTTAGGTGGACTATGTGTCAATTTAAGACTGAGGGGATCAGCATAGATGTTTGAATTCATGCTTATGCAGGGTTTAAACCCTGTAAGCTGGGGTCTAGGGAATGCTCTGTAGCGGCCTTTCTTACATGAGTCTGTTTTTGCCTTTGTATATAATCTTGTTTAGAGTGACATAGTTGTATGTTTCAAGATCACTTTCTTAGATGGATCATGATTTTGTGACAGGTTCCTCGTTTGGTTCGTTTGCATTCGAATGAGATGGAGGTTTGCAAACACGCTGCACAAATCTTTGGAATTTTTAAAATTTTTATTTTGGCGTGGAATTAATATAGTTGTTTTCCATGATCTCTGTGGAAGCTTTACCAAGTGAAACCTTAAAAGAAAAGTAAAACATTCTTCAAAATGACTGCATTGCAGCCAAAAAAAAAAAAAACCTTTTGTAATTGTTTTGCATTCCAACTCTAGTTCTTTTTGTAATTTTCATTCTCAATGTTATGCTACAGGACATTCAAGAGGCACATGCTGGGCAAATAGTAGCTGTGTTTGGTGTAGATTGTGCTTCAGGTACCCCTAGCAGAGAGACAAGATATTTAGCCTATTTTCTCGTAGTTCTGGGAAATGCTGACAAAATTGGAATTTCAAATGCTACAATAATTGTCGTTTGGGAATCTTTGAATAGAGATTTTTGGATTCACTGTTACAGACTCAGTTGGACGTTTTGGTTTGTGTTCCTTTTTTCTTACTTCGATGTCATTGCCTGTCATCAGGAGATACATTCACCGATGGGTCAGTAAAATACACCATGACTTCTATGAATGTCCCGGAGCCAGTGATGTCATTAGCTGTTTCACCAGTTTCTAAAGATTCTGGAGGACAAGTGAGCTGTCTCCTGGAATATATATACATATGAACTTTTTATTTACTGCAATAATGATCACTTTCTATCATTTTTGCTAGTTTTCTAAAGCTTTGAATCGGTTTCAAAGAGAGGATCCTACATTTCGTGTTGGTTTAGATGCTGAGAGTGGGCAGGTAGGAATGCATGTGCGCGCATGTGCTAAACATTTTTGACATTTAACTCTCTGCAAGTTCAGATAGAGTTTTGTCATCCCACACCTTGACAACTTAAAGCTTTATGAGCAGACAATTATATCTGGAATGGGGGAGCTGCATTTGGACATATACGTCGAGCGCATTCGGAGAGAGTATAAGGTATGTTTTTGAACACAGTTGTGTGTTTTGTGTTACTGCTGGGTCAATGTATCAATTTTAAGGATACCTAATGCAAGTTGTCTTCTTTTTTTGTTTACGTTATCAAAGGTTGACGCAACTGTTGGGAAACCTCGTGTTAACTTCAGAGAGACCGTTACTCAACGTGCTGAATTTGACTATTTGCATAAGAAGCAAAGTGGAGGGCAGGGCCAATACGGAAGGGTATGTGGGTAAGTGTTACTTTTAACTAGTGAAGTTGTGGCCCAGCTACTGAAATTATCCTAGAACGCTTATTTGTTGTTTGGTATGTCGCATCAGTAAGTTCACATATTTAGTTAATGATGCTTTTGACTTCTGAGGCCTTTCCTCTGATTGAAGTTTTTTTAGTGCATTTTACGTTATTTTGGAAATGTGCCAAGCTTATTTTGTCATCTGCAAAAATTTAATCCTTAAAATTTCTGAAAGTGATCTAGGCTCCCATTCACGTGCATGTGTGTTCATATTATGTAGTCCATTTCTAGCACTATGGATATGTTCTAACATTTTGGTGACTTCTTGATCATTTCGCTGGCAGGTATGTGGAACCGCTTCCGACTGGGTCGCCAACTAAGTTTGAATTCGAAAACAATATTGTAGGACAAGCGATACCATCAAATTTTGTGCCAGCAATTGAGAAGGGTTTCAAAGAAGCAGCAAATTCGTGAGTATTAGAGGTTTCTTTTGTCTATGGATGGAAAAAGGGAAAAGTAAAAAAGTCTTTTGCCATATTAGATGAAGCTGCCTTCTAAACCTTGTCTACTAATTTCTATCTAGGTTTCTTAAATATTTTGCATCAACTGTAGGCTTGCTTTATAATTAACCTTCTCATACAAGGCAGACGAAGAACAAATCAGCTTACTGTAGGCTTTGCTTAACTGTAAGCTTGCTTTCTTTGACATATGCCATGTAGCTACAAGAATCATTCATGTTCTACTTCTAGAGTAGTCCACCACTGGACAGCTTTAGTTTACTATTTTCAGAGAAACTATCTCAGTGAAGTCCTTTTGATCTTTACATTACTATGTCTGAAACTTACCGTTTACATACTGCATGCACCTCTAAGTATAACAGTATTTTCAAAAATAGTTTTCGATTTTATGGTACGTCTTCATCATATGAAACACGTGATCACCCCAAGCTCGATTTCATAAGAATATTCAACAAGAGAAGATTCTCTTTCTTTCTCCTTGCAAGCCTCCTCCTCCTATTACAACTTGTAACAACATTGATAAGTTCGTAGCCATATTTACTTGCCAGATATCTTGCCAATACTCGCACTTAATCCAGGTGCACCTTGATATCTAATCCTCCTCCAGGAAGATGTCGTTTATCTCTGCCATTTCTTATCTTAACTGTTGTTATGTCAGTAATTCTGTTGTTTCATCTTTTGAGCAAGGAAGTTTAGCTTTTTGGCCAAGCCTGCTCTCCTCATCTTATGCTCGCTGTCCTCCACATGAATTGAAGTTACCGCTTCTATCCAATAAATAAGAAATGGATGTCGTTAATTCTTATCATATTCAGTACTAACATTGTGCTTTTGTTTGTGCGTGCAGGGGTTCATTAATAGGTTACCCAGTTGAAAATATTCGTATAGTTCTGACTGATGGTGCATCCCATGCGGTGGATTCTAGTGAACTGGCATTCAAGCTAGCAGCAATATACGCTTTTAGACAGGTCTTTTGCTTGCATTCAAAACAACAGTTTTTAAAAATTATTTGCTTGTATTTTTAATTTTGACATGATTGGGAGCATGTTACTTTCCACTCCACTACTTAGTCTCCTTCCACACATAGTGATGTTACCACTTTCCAAAATAGTGTTATACAGCCGCAAAACCTGTTATATTGGAACCTGTTATGCTGGTAGAACTGAAAGCTCCAACCGAATTTCAGGGCACTGTTATTGGTGATATTAATAAGTGAGTACTTTAATCTTCTTCGACGAAATGTCGTTTTTATTTTACCCTCAACATTTTCACACAAACTGATTGTATCATATGACAGGAGAAAAGGTCTGATTGTTGGAAACGACCAGGAAGGAGATGATTCAGTAGTTACTGCCCATGTATGTGCATTTTTCTTCTTTATTAATTATGTATATGAGTAGCCAGAAGATATGCATATCATGTCATTTGTTGAATTGTCCTTCCTGGTCTACTCCATTCATCTTATGCAAATAGAAGTACATGCTTGTCATGGGTGGATATTGCATGTTGCGAAAAAGCTGGAGCATTGAAGTATCTCTGTAGAATGCAATCTTTAGCTACATGTAATTATGTGGTATTTTTTAGGCGAAAGAGAATCACGTATCTGATACTGCCAACTTCTCGGCCTTTGGCTTCATAGCACTATTTTGGTGAACCATAAAAGATTATGAGAAGTTCTTTTGTGCAAGCTCACGCAGCAAACGCTATATACTATGATAATGCCATTTTGATGTGTACTATGAAAGATTGAGATATGGTGTTTTTCTTATTATTTGATTTTATTGCATAGCATCCAAATTAACCATTAATGCTTGTAACAGTGATGAATAGTGCATGCTTTCTTCATTTCACAAAATGGCACTTGAGAGTTGAGATAGAGAGTGGGAGGGGTGCATTAGAATACTTGGGCTGGCAAAATGATGGGACTTCTTCAGAAGTCTTCTTTCCTTTCTTACGTTTTTCTTTTGAGTTGCGGAGAAAGGGAGAGAGAGGGAGGGGGGGTTGTGTTTTGTTTGTGGAAAGCCACTTCAAGAATCGAACCACTAGCTAAGGTGATACATTGCTCATCCATATTCACTTCACCCGTATTTGTTGTAAAGTGGCACTTCGTATGCTCTGCTTCACGTAAATGTTTTATAATGTCGCTTTAGTCTTGTACAAAAATAATGATCAGACACGTTTTTGACTTCAACTGGGAACTGCCATCAACGTTTTAATCAGTGTATAACTTGTAGTTTAAGGAATCAAAGGCTGAAGCCTTGAGAGATGGATGATAGAATGTGCCACTTGGTGGTCATTGCGATCATGTTAATAAGCTTCTAGTATTACTGCTGAAGCACGACCTGGAAATTGTTAGTGAAATTTTCGTTAAATATGATTTGTCTAATAACTGCAAAAGGTTGAACTTAAATAGACCGCATTTGGGATTACAAGATATGAAGTTAACTTAGAATAAACTTTGGCTCCTACCCGAGTTGTAGGAATCTTCCTCTAACCCCATGTATAGTGGCAATTAATAGTCGCTAAATGTTTCTAGTGGCTTTTTTCTAACACTTTCAGCGATAATTATTAGCAACACTTTTTTAGCGTCATTAAATAAAAGCTATTAGAAACATCTAGAGATGATTGATTGTCGCTATATAGAGGGTAGGAGGTAGATTCCTCCAACTTGAGTAGCAGCCAAACTTTTTCCCATTAACTTATTACTTGTCAAAAGGAAAATAATTTGTTTTCCTTTGCCGTAATAGCTGTACATTTTTCTCTGGTATATCACAAGTAATGCAAGGATTCCACTAAATGCTGGTTGGATCAAGGTGATAGCCTAGTGGTAAATGCCAGCCCTTTCTGTGCAAGCCTATGTCTAACAATTTTAAAATTGATGTTATGAGCACATCTATCACATTTAGTGCAGTGTTCTGTCGACGTGAAATCATAGAACATACATCACTGGCACATCATTAAAGCATAGAGTCCTGTGTGGTACCTTTATCTATCTCTGGTGTCTTTATTTCTGTTACTGTTTAATTTATGGGCTTTATACTTGGGCGATGCATGTTGGATAAGGATGTGTTTCTCTGATGTTTCAGGTCCCCCTAAACAATATGTTCGGATATTCAACATCTCTTCGTTCAATGACACAGGTGAAGCAAAGATGATGCTGTCTAATGGTTCCATCTACTAGTCATGTTTAATATGCCATTTTTTTTTTCTTTTTGTGCAGGGTAAAGGTGAATTCACGATGGAATACAAAGAGCATTCTCCAGTTTCTAATGATGTGCAGATGCAATTGGTGAACACATATAAGGCCACCAAGGCAGCTGAATAATATTGGGTTTTCCGGTATATATACCTCACTTGTATCATTCTGAGTTCAGATATCTATTGAGGTCAAGATTTGGCCAGTAATTTTGGGAAGGCTGAATAAATTTTTATATAGTAATTGATACTTGTATCGATAAAAGAAGCAGATGTAGGGTCTTGCTTCACATCGAAATTATTCATCATACGAGCAATTGTCTTGTTTTGTTTGCAAAAGTTCAGTCTCGACTTTTGAAGTGTATGCAGAGCAAGAAAATTGTGAGAGTCGATATATGTGAGAAGAGGTTGCTTCATTTATGGAGCACATACATCACCAAATTGTTGCGATAAAGGGGGTAGCTTAAGTAACCTTAGTAGTTCAAAAAAGAATCTAGGAGATAGATAGGAAGTTACGTAGTCCTTGTTCATAGTCTACTTGGCATTGTATGAGGTGATCTACTTCAAAGTACCAATGAGGGTGTTTTGGTTCGATTTGTTTGAGGTGAATTTTAGACCGATTCGAATGGTTCTGTTGAAGAGTCATTAGTTTGAATGAGCATTTGAGTAATGATTTACTTGCTTCGCAGCTCCTTGAATAATGCTAGTAACAACTTTCAGCTATATAACTCATTGCTTGCTTATTTTGTTCATCATATCTTCTCATGTGCGTCGACTTTTCATTGAAATGGTCATCATCAAAGTTTATCTCGGCCATTCTATTAATCGTATATTGACGCTTACGTGCCACTGATGTGCATAATGACCAGCAGGGACACTTGTATTCTGCGTGAACCTATGAGACACAAATGCACGTCGTCGAAATAAAATAAATATAGCGGCAGTGTGAAGATTTTGGGATGATTAACTAAGGGGTAATAACATGTTTGGTTTTCCTGCAATTTGACATGTGTAAGATTATTGTGGGTAAATTTTTCTCTACAGTCTATAACTTTTGAATTTTGACATGCAAGTGTTGTTGACATTGGTATGTAGTTTTATGTTGAAATAACATCTTCTGAATCTTCAGTAAGCTTCATGACTTAAGAGCCTTTAAGTCATGTAACGAGAGAACAATGCAATTCTTATTATTCTTTTACTTCCAAGGGGAGGATACATGGATCAGATAGAAAAATTCCTCCTATCATCGATGCAAACTTATGTATTTAGATATATTAATTTCGTCCCGACTGTGTAAGAGACTTGACTTTACTACGTGGCTTACCTTAGGACCTTTTTTTCTCTTAAGAAAACGAACTAAGACAGTTTACACCAGAAACTAAAGAGCCTGTGTGGATACGTAGAAAAAACTGAGGGTCATCGTTCTGCTGACAACAAAGTGGAATGCTGAAGAAAGCATGGAGTACAATTTAAGTAGGAGATGATGAGATAAAAAGCTAGACAAGAGTCTTCGACACTAGAAATGTACTAACATAAAAATTGAAGCACTCACTTATTTCTAGATTTTTTCGTAAGAAGAGAGGAAAAAAGTTCCTTTCTCATTAGAATAAGTATGACGGGTTATTACGTGATGGTAATTTTTTATGAACTGTTATGATGACTGGGTGATGCAAGATATAATTAAGGAATCAGTTTTGTTTGGTTTGCATGCGGTTGCTGTAGTCTGGGCGTTCAAACTTTGGAAAAGCGATATTCCCTCCGTCCCTTTTTATTTGGTCGCCTTTAACTTGCATGCTTATCTAGGATATAATTATATTTTATGAATTTTTCATTTTACCACAAAAGAGAGAGGGAGGGAGGTAAGGAGAGAGAAAAATGTGTTGATGGAGGATTAAATGTGGGAAGATAAATAAAATAAAGAAAGTATAAGCCTGGTAAACATTAAAATATACTTGCGAATCTTTCTTAATTTAGAAGGTGCTTAATTTTTTTGGGAGAACTAAGCAAAAACAAATGATCAATTAATTAAGGAAGGGGGAAGTATTTCTTAAAAGTACTCAAGTTTTTACATCAATAATTGATTCTGTCACTTTTTGAGATGACTGTGTGTGGGCATTTATTGGCTCAGATTAAGTACAAAATTATTATTATTATATATCTAGTATTGGCTGCATTTTTTTGTCCCATAACACGCATTTCTTTGTCCCATAACTTGTTATATAATCAAGCATTGTATATAGATGTTTTAAAATGTGAAAACCGAACATATCCTTCATGTTGTTATTTGATATTTAATGTTTTTATTTTGTAAAATTTTCTTTTTTCAAGAATGTTATGATAAATAGGTAGTTGTGTAACACCAAAAAAGGTGTTACACCAAAATGAGCGTCCTCATTATATTCAGTATAGATATATATATATATATATATATATATATAGAAGTTCTCGGCTTTGGTAGACTCAAGAATTACGCTTCGTATGGATGGATCCATATTATGCTCGGCTTTGGTACACGCATTCAGGTTCTGTATGCATTACATACTATTTTGTTGTGACCAAAAAATATTTTGTTGTTTGTTTTAAATATTCGATAAAGATCATTCCATTGTGACAATTATTAAAACAACAATCTCATAAACCTCATAATAAATTAATTTATGGCCTATCGCTGATTAAATGAAGTGAGGGATATCATATAGTGTCTCCCGATTGTCTCACTATCTCCTGATTAAAAATAGCCAGTCATTTAGCATACTGGCATTCCAGGAATGGGTATATCCTGAGAAGGTAGGAAGTGTAGTTCGATCGGTTTGGTTAGTCAACAGATAATGTAGAGAAAGTATCTTCTGTGTTGCAGGTTTGGTTACCCTCCACCCCTTTCAGCGCAAAACAATTCCAAGTTTTTGATGTGAAACTGCTCGATATTAAAGAGTGTCAAAGGAGATTTTTACTCTGACGTTGTCTGCAATTAAGTTAGTATACTGCCATTCTCAAGTTTTATAATGTTACAACTTCTAGCGCGCTTATGGATTCCTGCACTCATATTCTGCAATTTTGAACCACACTGGCCATACTTATTCGGTTTGGTGTGATTATTTGGTGACACATCATTGGTTTTTTTTCCATAGAATTCACAAGCTTCACCGTTAAGACTGCCTATGGTTTACTACATCGGAGTGTACAGCAACCACGAAAACTAGCCGAATGTGTATAGTTCGCGTTGTGGATGTCTAACTGGTGAAAATTCTTGGGTCAAACTCCACTCTCTACCAATCCCACTCAAAATGATTTATCTTATACGGCCAGCGTGTTGGGAAAGACTACCATTACTGTCAAACCTCTACCGACTCCATTTAACCAGCACAGACCTATGCCCCTGTGTCGCACTACACCAGAAACAACTGATCACCTTTTTTTCAAATGCCCCTGTGCTAGGCCAATCTGGTTCGGCTTACCCTTTGGTTTCAAGCCGATGAATGTGCAGAACACATTTATGGAATAGCTAATCGCTTGGCTGGCACAACTTAAGAATCATACAATATAGCTAAGCACGATCATTTATATCTTTGTCACCTTATGGTGCATTTGGATTAACCAAAATAACCTAATCTTTTGTCGGTCATAGTTCAACCCACTAACCATTACCAAAGAAATCGAAACCCTTACCCTCAAAATATTAACCTGATATACAACCAAAACCTTGTGTCAATATAAATCCTAAACCCATCCAGAATACATGCGCAAACTAGGACGACAAAAACTTTATACCTCCCTATTACTTTACATGAGCAACGCTGTGATTGTTCACAAGCAAGGATCACATGAATTAATGTTGCATGTAACTTCAACAATACTCGCGTCAGAGCTGGAATAGGAATATCCTGCTATACTGTGAATGTGAATAACCTTCGTTGCGGTTCAGCTGCAATTACAACTCCAGCCTCTAAAAGTCATATTGCACAATCCAAGAGCTTCTGATCGCCCTATAGTGGGCGCTCAAACATAATATAACACATATTATTCTTTGTACTGACTCTTTCTCTTTTATCAGGGAGTGACGATATTACTGAAGTTATGCATGCTGCGGGGGGCCAAATCCTTAGCAGTATATGCATGCTGCGCTCAAATCAAGGTATACGAAGACCGGTTGCATGAATGTATTACTGATTATGTATCTGCCTATCCTAGATTGTCATAACTACTAGCTAAAATTCCTTATCAGTCTGGCTAGTTTTTGATGGGTGCTTCTATTTCTTTTGTATATCTCTAAGTCATGGATAATTTTATGACCTATATTTTCATATGTAATATTGTGGCACCAACGTGCTAAAACATTATAAGAACCTTTTATCAATGTCATTCTCGTAATATCAAAAGAAAGAAAAAGTTATGATGATTGGAACGTTAACGTTGAACCCGTTGGTGGGTAGCTCAATTATTAAGGTTTTGGAGAATTTATTCGCGATGTCGCACGCACCCCTGCATTAACATACCATATGACTACACCAAAAAACGGAAAAGTAAAGAAGTGAAAAATCAAGAACTCTCTTGTCATGCTAAAGTTCAAAGTATACAGTAACTGGCTTGGATAAAATTATATTTAGGAACTGATAACCGCATTTCACCTTTTGCCGCATACATGCTTAACTTCACTAGGGATCGTTAAGCAACACTTTTTTAATACTTTAGTGGCACTCTTTTATATCTTCAGTTATAGAATTTAATTCCTTCAAATTTTCTTCCATCAGAGTTCGACACACCAAATGATAATTTAGACACCAATTAATACTAGAAATTTGTTTTTTTTTCCATCTTCCTTTTATGTATATCCTGTGATAGAAAGAGGAGAGAACACCGAAGCAAAACTGATTATTGTTGTTTTCATCAGGAGAAACATATCATTGATAAAAGGACTTCACAAGCAGCCATGACCTTCTCATTTATGCTACTGACATAAAATTGTAAGACTAAGAGCCATGTTGATGATTCTAACTTTTTCTTGCTCTCTTGTTTTGATTCGAAGTATTTCAAACACGTATAAGTTCAGTATAGTAGACCACGTCACATTCACTTGCAAAATGCAACAGATAAGTGAAGCACATAAAACCTTACAAGAAAGCATTAGTACTAAACGTAGTAAGGAAACACCAACTTTCATGCCAGACAGGACGTGTTCTTCCGGCAAGAAAAAAAAATTGATTGTTAATTATCACGTACTTTTCTAGAGTCACTTCACCACTGATAAAGATATATTAAAATGACAATCTCTTATATCTCAAAAAAGGATAAACTAAAAATATAAACGGCATCGTAAAAATAGCTTAGCTCGAATCAACTTGTTTGTGAAATCATTGTTTTAATCCACTTGTGCTCGGCTTTGGTACACTCATTAAGCATTGCATTACGTATTATTTTGTTGTGACCAAAAATATTTTTGTTGTTTGATCTATGTATGTCTCCACGTGTGTAGGGGGATGTTGGCTATGAGGGGGCCAATAATCTCTCTTCTCCTTGGAGCACCTTCGTTCCAGAAGCGGGGGCAGCCTTTAATTAGTAGGCTCGAAAGTGTGGGAAGCAGCCCACGTGGCAGTGATCTAAACTTTGGGCAATCCCATATGTAGAGATGTTCAAGGGAGGTGAGGCTTTGGAGGAGGCCCCTGGGAATGCATTCCACACTCTTCAAATTAGAGATATCGAGACGGGTCAGAGAGTTGTTTTCTGGAAGCTCAAGGGAGTCGTACCGCCACTCTACTCCTCCTCCACCAATTACGAGCCAAGCAAGAGAGGCCGGGAGTCTCTGTGGGCCCCACCCTTCTCCACCACTGGGCCCCTTGATTCCCCCCTCGATCTCTAGCTGTTTTCGGTCGGGAGGCCAACAGCGTCTGGGAAGCCACTCACTCGAGATTCGGGCAATTACCTATAATCAGATCCAAAAGAGATGCGAGGCCTTGCATCTGATGATGATCATCACCATCTGGGATTCCGTGCTTCAGGTTCACATAGTTAAGGATCTGAGGACGTACCAGGCTGGGGGGAAAGCCCCCTCTCTCTGGAAACGACTCTAGGCCCGGACAACCCCATATATACAAGCGGGCGAGGTGAACGAAGTTGGACAAGCACCCTGGCAAGAACTTCAGATTCGCCCAGTCATCGATGCTTATATATTCAAGCAGCAGTGATGGCGTGGCGCTCTTGGATAACCACATTTCTTCTGAATCTGGCTCCATATTGTCGCAACGACCTAAATGAAGTGACTTGAGTCTAGCGTGTATCCTCTGACCTAGTGGAAAGGCTGCCAGAAACGGACAACCATAAACTGCCAATCGTTCAAGCTGAGAGAAGCTTTCTATTTTAATATCCTCAGCCTTGCCACCGTTTATGTTGCTTTGCACCTCTTCTTCCGTGGATGTCGAGAGGATAACCAGTCTTGGGCATCCCCATATACTCAAAGATCTGAGAGATTTCAGGCTCTTCAACCTGTTTGGGAGCTTCTCAAGGTTGTCGCATTGCGCTATTTCTAGCTTCTCAAGATTCGGAGCAGCTCTTGCCCTTCCTCTCCCACCAGGGATACTAGTCCTGAACATTTCCTAATTTCTACTTCCCTTAGATTGACAAGATTATGACATGCATGATGTCCTTGCCACAAAGATACCAGTTCGTTGCATTCCTTGATCACCAGAACTTCAAGTGTTGCTCCGAGAAACTGTGTAACCCTTTCGTGCAGTTCAGCAAGCTTTGAGACTGCCCAAATTTCCAGAGTACTTGTGGCACAGGCAATGGAAACCATGCGTGTCAGAAGCACCTCTTGGCCTTGATTTATGTTCAGGACTAGGATCGAAGGAAGCCTCGGAAGTGAAATGTTGATTAACTTAGGGCAGCCAGCTATGATAAGCTCGCGAAGGCAAGGAAACACTTGTCGAAAGTTTCCATCATCGTCGCTCAAATTAGTGGACCATTCCTCCCAACTCAGCATGTCAACAAATTCCAAAGTTTCAAGCGATGGGAAAGCATCTCTTGCATGTGGCCAGCCAATGCCACATAACTCGTTACCCACAGTTTCAACCCCTTGGATGCCTGATATACGCAACTTCTTGAGGGACGGTAGATGACCAAGTGAAGGTAAAGACATACAATGTCTACAGTCACTGAGCGATATGTGCGCTAACTGGGAGAACGAGGGATCCCCAAGCCAACTAGGACATTCCACGCCCCCGTAATATTTAACTTCGAGTCTTCTCAAGTTTGTAGAAGGTTTTAGCAACTCAATTACTTCCTTTTCAATCATTGTATTCCTAGAATCATCAAAATCACTACTCCATACCATATCCGGTTCCTCCAGGCCTTGCTTGCACGTTAAATTAGCCTCCCTTGCATCTTGAGCATCCATCACACACTGCAACCCGATGATGGAAAGCGCTCCCCTGAGATTCGATAGACCCCGCATCTCATTCAATTTCAATCCCCTGCCAAGAACTATCTTCGACAATGTCTGCAGGCTAGCCATCTTACACAGTCCTACTGGCATCTCCTGTAATTCCTCAGTACCAGCGATGTCAAGATGCCTTAGGTTGATTAGATTTCCGGTGTTTGCAGGCAGCTTAGTTAGCCCATAGCAATCCCGCAAAAGTAATGTCTGCAAATTGTAGAGCTCGCTAACAGATTCAGGTAACTGTTTAATTATAGTGTTAGAAACGTTAAGATAACGAAGTTGTCTCAAATTTCCGAGGGCGTTTGGCATCTGTAATATGTTGTAACCACTCAAGGACAGCACTCGTAAGAAGTGTAGTTGCGGCAGCAAGTCATATACTACTTGGTTTGTTAAAGAGAAAGCCTCCCAACTACTTGTCTTAAAAACTGGTAATGGTAAGAAAGTCCGCAGCTTACGTACTCTACTGAAAGCCTCAAATCTTTGGGAGCCATCATAACCATGACGAATGAAAGACGAGTGAGGGACCTTCAGGAGAGAATCCCTCCTGTGCTGGACATTGCTCTCGGCCTTATCTTCCAGCCGCAACATGTCGAGCTAGATCATTCACAAGGTCGTGCATTAGAAATCGTGATTCAGCACCCGTTTTAGAACGTTGAAAGAATGACCTTGATAATAGCTCGTAAAAGCATTGGAAACCAACATCTTCCATCTCATTGTGAGTTTCTGACGGCCTCAAGAAACCTTCCGCCATCCACAAAAGGACTAGGTCGTGCTTGTCAAATTCGTAGTCCTTCGGAAATAATGAGCAGTATGCAAACAAGCGCTTCAGATGAGAAGGGAGATGGTGATAACTTAACCTTAGAGCTGGAAGAATGTCATTATTCTGCATAGGTAAATCCCAAATCTTGCTATCCAGTACATCCTTCCACTCATTTGGGTTCCCCTTAGCGCGAAGGAGGCCGCCAAGTGATTTTGCTGCGAGAGGCAAGCCTTGACATTTCTTCGCTATTGCCTCTCCAATTTCTTTGAAACCTGGATGTGCATCAAAGTTTTGCCATCCGCGTGCATGGTGAGCTAAAATGGAACAAATTTCCTCATTCCCAAGCTGCTCCAGGTGATAATCCGGGACCCAAGAACGCATGATTGCTGCAAGCTAACGTTGCGAGTGGTAACAATAACTGTACTTCCAGGAGCCCCAGCTTGAAACGGACGTGAGAGAACATCCCATTTTCCTTAGTTCTCGTTCCAAACGTCATCTAGAACGAGAAGAAACTTTTTGTTTGAAATTATCTCTCGTAACTTCACTTGGACCATGTTCAAGTCCTTGAACTCACAGCGCTCTGACGAGATCGCTTTGTAAATCCTCTCTGTTATTGCAAATTCGTCAAATTCGTCAGAGATGCAGATCCATGCCTTGAGATCAAATGAATTCTTAACTTCCTCATCATTGTAGATCTGCTGAGCAAGAGAGGTTTTGCCTATACCACCCATACCAACAATAGGGATAACACGGAACCTATGATCACTTCCCGATTCGCACCCAAGACTCATTTTTATCGAGTATTGCTTGTTTATCTTCTTTCCTGCCGTAAAATCCAGAATATTCATCGACCAAGGAAGTTGTAGGCGATCTTTCGTCTCCCGTTCTTCTCGAGCTAGTACCTCCAAGATGGTCACTCGTCAAATTCAGATCACTTCTCTGTTTCAGAAGGTCCTCTAATCTTTCAGTGATGTTATATTAAAATAAAACTTAACAGCACGAGGAGTGAAATTGGTGGAACAACAAGCTGGGATGAGCTTTCGTAACATACTGGGGTTGCTAGCTTGAGTAGGTTGGGCCATCATCTTGCGGCGCAGTGCTTCGGTGGCCATCTCGTCCAGGAGGTCATCCAAGTCGTACGCCAGATCTTGGAGCTGTTCCAGCCACCTATTCACCGATTTCTTCGCAATTTGCTTCTCCTCCGCGTCACTGAGCACCGCTTCGATTATCTTCAGTTTTGAACTCCAAGTTTGAAGCTGAGAGTAGATTCCCACAGGGAGAGCCAGGTTCACCAGCTCGCCCGAGGCCAACTTGTCGAACAGCACAGGGAAGAATGCAGAGAGAAAGATCTCTGCGATCACAACCATGGTGGTGTTTTTGCAATAAGAAAGCTCAAGGCAAGGCGGATGAGCAGCAGAGTTATGAAGGGAAAACTCTGTTTCTTCCCTGAGAAAGCTTAAGCAATGAAGAGGAAAGTAGTTTCAGTCAGTCAAGTACAGGAAATTGGTCAAGTGAAGTCCTTCAATTAAGGTAGGATAGGAATCTAGGTAGGAATAGGAATTTTTGTGACAGCCACCCAAAGGGAGAATAAGGGTAGAACAGGAATAAAATTTCTAGAGAGGAACTGGAAGACACTGTAATGAGTAAGAGCGGAGCGGTGCTCGACTGTCTTCTCCAGTGACAGGAATGCTCGACTGATTAGTCTTTCTGGAGATAGTATCTTCTCCATGCTCTTCTTCTCCGAGAAGTAGCATCTCCCTCCTCTGTGTAGGACTTTTCTGACCAGTTTTCGTCATAGCTAGCTTATTGCCATAACCAAATTTACCTCTCTTACCTTCTTCTGAAGAGCCCATTTCGTCATAGCCAGCTCATAACCAGATTTACCTCAAACCCATTTTGTCTACTCTACCCTGTTTCCATTTCCAGGAAAACATTAGCATTAACAGTCTTTACTTTCCCACCTCCCATAGATCTTTCCTCATTTACAGCTCCTACTCTGCCTATGGACGACCTCATCAACAAGACAAGCTCACTACACTGCGCGGATCTAGATGATCTTATAGCGGACGAGACCAGCGCGTCGAAAGAATATGAGCTGACGTTGCTGGCCAAGATTATAAGTTCCAAACAACCAAACCCAAAAGTTGTGCATTCAATCCTACAAAAGGCTTGGAACCCATCTAAAGGTATGAAACTGCAATCTCATCAAAATAATATCTATAGTATTACCTTTAGCCATGAATGGGACAGGAACCGCATTCTGGCTTCGAGGCCTTGGTCCATTATGAGCTCGCATGTAGTCGTTAGAGATTGGCCACCTCATCTAAACCTGGAAGAAATTGATTTCTCAAAGTCCTCATTCTGGATTCGTGTGACGGGTTTGCCCCCAAAGTTGATGACAAAGCAGAATGCTACAAGGATAGGATCCAAAATTGGTAAAGTTATGGAAGTTGATTTCACTGCAGAAGGAAATCTAGCGTGGCTAAGATTCCTAAGGATACAAGTCCAAATCGATATCAACAAGCCCTCTGCATACAGGTTTCTACAAGAACAAAGACCCAAATCAAACTGTTTGGATTAGAGTGCAGTATGAACGTCTACCAGATATTTGTTTTAGCTGCGGTCGACTGGGACATACTAATCGAGGCTGCTCACATCCGCCTTTTGAACCGCCGGAAAATATGTCGTCTCCGTATGGCCCATGGCTCAGAGCTGAGTCTACAGATACATGTCCAAGAACTGCAAGGTGGAATCCGCTTGCGGTGACAATTCGAGCCACAATCACATCTGGCATCTCCGATCTGCCGGAACAGATCGCATCCGATCTGCCGGAATCCTCTATGCCGGATGTCCCGGGAGCAATTCTTGGAATCCACCGGCCACCTAAAGCTCTGACACCAGCCCCCCTTGATCAAACTTTTGACGTGACCAAACAACCAAGAACAGAGATAAGGGACAGTGTCAGTAACCAAACCCCTCCCTTTTTCCCCATTTCAAGGCTCTGATTAGCAACGAGAACAACCAAAGTGCAGGCACCATACCACCCCCACCAGCCCCATATCCTCCTCAGTTGCTACTCCCACCTAGCTCCCCACAAAAAAGAAAATGCATGTCTGAACCGGAGCTACAGACAAAAAAACCCAAAATTGACCAAAACACCAAGACTTTTGACCAAGCCCCTTTTATCTCTGAAACCTTCCACTCCACTCAAACAGAAAAGACAAAACCAACCGTCTCAAACAGAAGCGCCAAACTGAAAGCTCTGAAACAACTAGCATGAAAAACCAAAAAACCAATTCTCCTTGATCCTCTTCCTTTGACCCCTCTAAATCAGCTTGAGATCGGTCCCCCCGAAGTGAACAGTACCCCAGAGGTGACAAGCCATGGCTTGCTCACCCACCCTCCATGATACTGTTAGCCTGGAATGTCCGAGGGCTTGGACGCGCGGAGCGTGTCAGGGCCCTCAAAAATGATGTCAGGCACCTAAAACCTGACATCCTCTTCCTCTCCGAAACCCTTTCTTCTTCTTCTAGACTCTCTCATATTCTCGAACCCCTTGGTTTCACCAATCTCTGTTTTGTCCCCCCCTCTGGAATAAAAAAGCCGGCAGGTGGTCTCTGTTTGGCTTGGAAAATGGGAGTTGATATTGAGATAACTCTCCAAAACCAGAACATTATCAACGCTTTGGTGTTCTCCGACCCTCCTACCACTCCTTGGATGCTCTCTATGGTCTACGGACCTCCACACTGGACAAACAAACGACAATTCTGGGATGACATGGATACCACTGCCAAGGCCTTCAATGGTCCCTGGTTATGCATGGGAGACTTCAATGCTGTTGTGGATCAAACAGAGAAAAAAGGACGGCTTCCGGTAGCTTCTTCATCGGATGGCGGCTTGGGTGGTTTCATTAACTCGCATCACCTAATTGACCTTGGCTTCTCAGGCAACCCTTTCACTTGGAATAACAATAGGCCTCTAGCTGCAAACATACAGGAACGCTTAGACAAAGCATATTCTAATTCAGAGTGGAGGGCTTTGTTCCAAGATGCGACAATCACTCATATTCCTGGCAAATCTTCAGATCATCTTCCTATAGTCCTCCATACTCATAGTTCGAAACCTCCTAGTTTGAAACCATTCAAATTTGAAGCCGCTTGGACTCGTGATTTGTCTTCACATCAAGTGGTAAAATCAGCTTGGAGAAAACAGTTTTTTGGAACCCCTGAATTTGTGCTTTGTCGGAGAACAGATAATGTGAGCCAAGCCTTACGAAGATGGAACATTACTCACTTTGGTCACATTCAGACACAAATCAAAAAATTGAGTGAATATCTGGATACTGTGCAGCAACAAGAACCAACAGTCAGGAATATAGAACTTCAAAGAAACATCCAAAACCAGATTGATGAACAATGCTGTAGAGAGGAATGGTTATGGCATCAGAAGTCTAGGCTCCAATGGATTAAAGACGGGGACCGAAATACAAAGTTCTTCCACCTCAGTACCATAATCAGAAGGAGACAGAACTCGATAGATTTCATCAAAGATAAACACGGGAATTGGATCTCAAGTAGAGAGGAAATTGGAACCTGCTTCACTGAACATTTTAGTGAGTTATACAAGTCGTCCAACCCCTCCTTCCCTGATGACCTGGAAGGTCTGCTCCCACGAGTCCTAACTGCGGACGATCTGCTGAGACTCCAAGAAATTCCCTCGATCACCGAGATTTCCTCTACTCTGATGAAATTCAGCAATCTTAAAGCACCCGGCCCCAATGGAATGCCATCTCTCTTTTACAAAACATATTGGGAGTCTGTCAATTTTGATGTGTGCAGGACCATTCAAAATTTCTTCAGTGGGAATTCATATCTGCTCGAACTAAACCATACCAACTTAGCTCTGATTCCCAAGATTCCTTCTCCCACAAAAGCCGAGCATTATAGACCGATCAGCCTATGTAATGTTATTTATAAAGTGATTTCCAAGATTCTGGCAAACAAGTTGAAACCACTTCTCAACAAAATCATTTCGCCGATGCAATCGGCATTTGTTCCTGGGCGATTGATAAATGACAATAGTATTATTGTCCAAGAAATCTGGCATTCCATGAGAAAGAAGAAGGGAGCAGGTCTCATGGCGATAAAGATCGACATGGAGAAGGCCTACGACAAAATCGAGTGGCCTTTTATCATCAAAATTCTTCAGAATTTGGGCTTCCCACCAGCTTGGATCCAATGGGTAAATTCATGCATTACCTCCACCAGCTTCTCCACTATATTGAATGGAGCTCCATTCGGCCACATAAAACCTCAAAGAGGCTTGAGACAAGGAGATCCGTTGTCTCCTTATTTATTCATCATAGCTTCGGAGATTCTTACAAGATTACATCTAAGTGCTGAAAATAAAGGAGTGTTACACGGTATCAAACCGAGCAGAGGTAGCCCCACCATCTCACACCTCCTCTACGCTGACGATTTGATTATATTTTGCAGGGCAAATAAAGAGGAAGCTGAAACAGTCCAACAATGTTTGAATACATACAATTCTTGGTCTGGACAATGTACAAACCAACAAAAGTCTAAAATCTACTTCAGCAAGAACCTCAACCCGAGCTCGCGTAGCGAAATTTGCAGAATTTTGAAGCTGAAAAGAGCACCAAAAGAGGCGAAATATTTGGGGCTGCCTATTTTTACAAATCAACCAAAGAGCCAACTCTTTGAGGAGATAGTTACAAGAGTGGAACGGAGGTTAGCAAGCTGGAAGAGCAAAGTACTTTCTCAAGCTGGTAGAACTACTTTGATTAAAGCTACGGCTATGGCGATTCCAACTTATGTGATGTCGACATTCATTCTCCCAAAGGAAATTACAGAAAAGATTGATAAAAGGATGCGGAAATTCTGGTGGGGATTTAAAGAAGATGGAAAAACTCATTTCCACCCAAAGGCTTGGGACTCAATATGCATACCGAAATCAGCTAGTGGAATGGGTTTCAAAAAAATGCACGACTTCAATCTGGCTTTGATCGCTAAATTGGGATGGGCAATTGTGAAGAACTCGAATGATTTATGGGTGCAAATTATGAAATCAAAATATCTGAGAGGCATTCCTTTCCTTGAATACACTCCGAAGAAGTTAGGGTCCTGGATATGGAAAGGTATTTGCAAGACTCGGAAAATCATTGAAAAGGGCCTAGGAATTCTTGTGGGAGATGGTAAAAACACCCTTGTATGGAAGGATCGTTGGATACCGGCGGATGACGGTTTCACCTATGCCAAAGGAAATCCAGATCTACATGATATAAACTTAGTGGCTAATCTTTTCGACCACAATTCTCTTGATTGGAATTACTCAAAAATCCAAAGCTTATTTGATGAGGCGACAGTGGAAGCAATTCGAAAGATCAAAATTTCAGCACTTCAAACCCAAGATCTAATAGCTTGGACTCCGAATCCGAAAGGGAATTTCTCAGCTAGATCGGCGTATCTAACGACAAACAAGCAAAGGTTCAGGCCTAATCCCCATTTCCCTGCAGACTTTTGGAAGAGGTTGTGGAAAGCGAAGATAAGAGAGCGACACAAAATCTTCATTTGGCGTATTGCTTGGAATTTGCTCCCGGTGAGACAAAATTTAGTGTCTTTCTTCCCTGAAGCTGACTCCTCATGTATTCTCTGTGGGTTGTGCCCTGAAACAACTACACATCTCTTCCTAGAGTGCAGCAGAATTAGACTCATTTGGGCTGCCTCTTCTCTAGGATGTAGACCTCCGATGGGACTGAATTTGCATGTGGAATGGCTGGGCTTCTTATTGAACCCACCTGGACAACAACTTGAAGATAAAGTCAAATACACAAACTTTGCAGTAACTCTTATGGATTTGTTATGGTTTGGTAGGAACCAGCTTTTACATGAAGGTGTTCCTTTTAATCACAGCAAACTCGCAGATACCATCAATAAAGTTTCCAGCTGCTATCTAGAAATTCTTGTGGGCAAATCAAAGGAAATGCAAGTCCAAAACTCATGGAAACCCCCGTTCGCAGGATGGTATAAGGTAAATTTTGATGCGGCAATTAGAGGTTCTAGAGCATATGCAGCAATGGTTTGCCGAAATGCTGAAGGCACCTTTGAATTCGGAAATACGAAATTAATAGAGACTTAGGACCCTGAAGAAGCCGAAGCCACTGCGACTTGCTTGCAATCCGCACAGCTCTTTTGGAGAGAAAGCAATATGTTATAGTTGAAGGCGATGCTAAAGTGATCATAGAAGTGCTACAAGACCACTCCCTGACTCCTAATTGGAGATCAAGGCACATCATAGAACAAGCAAGAAACCTCCTCGCTAAATTCACCTGTTGGGATGTGTCTTTCTCCCCTAGATCTACTAACAGAGCAGCCCATAACCTTGCTGCACATGCTGCGTTATGTAATTCTTTTGGCTTTGTACCATCGTCTTCTAGCATGATGTCAAACCTGGAAGAAGATCGGGACAATGATGTATTTCTGACGTCTTATTTATAATAGTTCTCTCTTTCACCAAAAAAAAAAAAAGGGTAGAACAGGAATAGGAATTTTTTTTTTAATGAATCAGCAACAATGTTTTATCACTGAAGAAAGGAATGATGTTCAAGAAAGTTTGCTCAAATTTGAGTTTAAGTATAAAATTGTCTTTGGAAATGTTCATGAAAATGACAGAAAAATGCTGTCAAATTAGCTCATGAAATTTTGAAACGGATGTTTGGACTTCATTTTTTTTAGTAATTGAACAACATTTTTGTTCCTACTAATTCAATGTCGCTATGTGTGACTATAGAGGGACAAAGAGAATCAATGTTATAAAATTTTGACAATTAATAATTTAAGTATCCCTGGCAAAAAAACTACAGTATTGAGTCTCCAGACTTGTCGATATGGAATTCGTTCCATATCTCAACAACGTATTTGTTCTTTTTAGCAAGTTTACAAAAATTCTACTAATAACATCATGCACCTTCTGGTAGGCAACAAATAGTATATCACCTCCCCACCTGTTCTTGCCATCCTGTTCTTGCCGTCCATGGTTTCTTTTTTAAAACATTTGAGTATATCTTAGTTTTTTCTACTTTTATGTTTGATCTGTATCTATAGCACTACTATTTATAAAACTAAGAATTTGTCTAAAATATTCGCTGAACTTAAACGCTCCTAACTATTTACTAAATGTCCCTCAAGTCCCATTATTCTTGATTTATATGGAAACATAATATAGAACTATTATAATATACTTTTAACGTTATTACACCACTTCTCTCTCAATAAATGCAGAAACTTTAACGGTTTTCCCTATCATCCTTAGTAAAACTTTTCAATTTCATATTCAAATATACAGTTTGCTTTACCTCTTGAATGACTATTTATCTCTATCATTACATATGACACAATAAGAATGCCATTCCTATCCCGATTTATCATCATCCGCAAGACATTTGTGCCTCGTCATCAAATTTAAAATTAAGTTGGGTTACTCCACTTTTAATTCCTGAGCATGGGCTAGTTGCAGATTTATGTGGATAACAATGAAACATTTTTACTTCATGCAGGCTACAAACAAAAATCACAATGAATATTCATCTAACACTACAAGAAATTGTATCTTTAGCTACCGCATTTAGCGACCACTAGAAAATGCATCTTAGCAGTCGCTAAATGAATAATAACCTGGCGGGGTCAAACAAATATTTTTGGCGGGTACATTTAGCGACTGCCAGGCGGTAGTTAAATTTATTGGTTGCTAAAACAGTCTCTACTGCCATCGCTAAGTTTAGCGACCAGCGCTAAATGGAAGGTATAAAAACCTCCTTTCGAGCCCTACTCTGTCTTTTTCTCCCCCTACTCAACCGCCCAGCGCCACCGCTGTCGATGAACGCCACCTCTCCCCAAACCCCCTCCTCCGCCATCTAATCGGCTGCCCAACGCCAATGCCGCCTCCATCTGGGTTTGCAAAGCTCCTTGCCGTCGCTCCCTTCCATTGCGGTTCCCATTGCTGCCACCGCTGCCATCCTTATTGCTGCCGTGGCTGCTGTCCCAACAAACTTTCATTTGCCACTCTTAGTTCAGGTAAGCGTAAGCTTAGGGATATCTTGAGTTTACCCTGCTTCCCTCCACTTAATCTTCTCTTCAGTGCATATGCTTGAGTTGAGATTGTAGGGTTTGTTATTAATTGAAGCGTTGTACATGATATGTTTGGTAGTTTTGGTGATTACTTTGACCTGGATCGAACTCGTAGCATATTAGTTGATGAACTAGGGCCCTGTTCTCGAGCTGAAAATTTTGGGTTCATTGTTGATTGAGGCGTTATGTATGATTTATTCAGTGGATTTGGTGTTTATTTTTTATGGATCGAGCTTGTGGCAAATTAATTGATGGAGTACATATGTTTGATTTGCCTTTTTAGGGTTTAGAATCAGTGGAAAGATACTTAGTTGTGTATGCCTTTTAGGTTTTAGAATCAATACAGTTTTAGGACAAAGTTGGGACATCACGAAAAGTAGTCCTAGCACGCCCGCAACCACAAGAGTCGTTACGTTGTGGAATGCCGATTACCACCATTTTCCTAGTTGGTAACTGGCATATGCACATGGCTAGTTGGTAAGCGTTAGGGGTCAAAAGTAACAAGAAAATAGTTTGGTTGGAATTTGGCTGCAGTTGAATTATTCTCTAATGGCACACTGCTTGTGCTATTAGAGAATGATCCAAGAATGCATAGTTCCTTGTATATGTTTATTGACTCTGGGTTGTCAACACCATCTAATAGAATATACTGGTCAATTGTTCTCCGCTTGTAAAATTATTAGGATTGTTAAAGTACACAACCATTGCTTGGTCAATCAAATCTTATTCCTGCTTAGTATGAGATAGTCAGCTTGAGTCCTGGATCAGTAACATTGTGCATATTGTATTGAACATTAGCTTAGTTCTCTATCTGCATACCCGCCGGCAGGAGCAAGAATCGGCACTTGTATCCGGCCAAATGTATGGACCTACTCATGTATATAGATGTTCTTCTTTCACGCTACAGTTACATATTTAATACATACAATAGAATTGAACCTGACCAGGTGCAACCATGTATGCAACACAATTATGTAGATGAACGCCCAAGCTATTTCATGCTTATAACGTTAGAAAAGAAGTACCTTGCGCTTTCAAACATCAATTTGGTTTTATGTGAAGGCCATAAGTCTGTGTATATGACGGGATCCTCGATGACTAGAAATGCCAAATCAACTTGTTTTCATTTCGAATTTTTTTAAGTGAACTCGATATTCATACTTCTGTTCATGTGTAGACTATTTGGTTGATGAAATTTATTAGACCAACTTATTAGACTAACGACTTATTTCTCTTCCGGTCACCATTCTCTTTTCCTCCACCAAATAAAAGGAAATTAAGGTGTTGCAAACATCAAACATAAAACACGATGAAAGTACACAATAAATGAAGTAAACTTTCGAACACTTAAAGTTGTGCCTATTTGGATTTTAACAACTGCTATCTCTTTTCAACTATATTCTCTTCTATTTATAGCATGCGACTAAGTACTAAACTGCTGATTAGAAAATGTAATGCCTCTGACAATCACTACTAAACATTTTGAGGAACCATGAGTTCTTTGCCACCGCATTGTTTAGCACGGATGTGAAAAGCGATTTCACAATATCTTCCTTTTTAATGAACAATATTGATCACTGTAGAAAACAACTCACGTGCAATGCACGTGCATCACAACTAGTTGTAATAAGCGTAGCGTGCAACATGCGTACCCGCTACTAGTCTCTTAGTAACCTAACTAGGAGAAATTACCACATGTGGTAAGTGTTAAGCATATTAGTGCCGATGTAACCAATCATAAGGCGACATTAGAGTTTTGCACAAGATTAATAGGACATTAGGAAAAAGATTAATAGCTACATACTTTGACATCGATGATAAAGGAAGATTCAAGCAAAGCTCATCAAGCATTGATGAAGAGCCAAAAGCACTGAAAGTAGCAAATTCATGTATAGATCGTGTTTACAAATCTTAATGGTTGTAAATCAGCGTTAGGAATTTTGAATGACAACGATCAGTAAGAAATCGCATGTCTCTCTCTCCTACATGCTTCGCGTTGCATTTTGGTGGCACGCAAAATTTTCCCATGCAATGATCTTTGGTTCATGCATGTATAAATTTGCTTTACGAATTTTCGCCGGTCATAGATCCGGAGTTGATCAACTCTTGTATCTTTTGGTTGGGACGAGTTTCAAATAATTTCTGAAATTTCACTAACTTTTAGGTGTCAATAAAAAAATTATCTCACATGCAAAGGATATAGCGACTATATATATTCAAAGAATTTGGGCGAACATATGGCGATTAGATCCAAAGGACATACCCAACATGTGAACAATGGAGAAAGAAGACGGCTAAGACCTGCACAGTCATGGCGGGCGGGGCCATATCACCACTTCATGTCACTGAAAAAGAGTTAGCATTATTGCACTGTATCCATCTTTCTGTCACTTTAGTGATCTACAAAAGTTACCTCATACTCTTGGAATCCAATGTAGTGTGAGTTGTGGGTCACCGGCTTACTCATGCTTTTGGAAAGCTTAAAGCAATGAAGAGGAGATATGTTTCGGTTCCAGTCGGCCAATTAGAGGAAATTAGTCCTTCAAGTATTGACGGACGCACAAAGTTAAAAGGAGAATAAAGGTAGGAATAGGAAGTTCACGACAGCAATGAAACCTATAGCCAATCCTGCTTTTGTAGGAACGAGTATCACTTCTTGCCCAAGTTCGTTTGCCTTGCTTCCGAGCTCCACTTTTGGGATCCAATGCAGTGTGAGTAATTAGTGGTTCAGCAGTTTCTTGTTATAATTTAATTATTATTCTTGGGTTAAGAAAAAGTCTGATGGATTTAGATCTCCTCTTGTTCGTTGTCTAAACCTATAAATATGACTGTCTTATACTCAACCAAGCAATATGTAAATCCTATTTTATGTTTTCTAAAGAAAAATCAAGGGATGAGAGCAATAAGGGTCCTACGTATCGAAAGTCAAGATTGGGCTTTTTATCATTGATGAACAACATCTTTGTCCCTGCGGATTCTATTTGTCATTATGGTGACCATACGGCGACAAAGAGGATCAACGTTATGAAATTTTAGCAATCAATAGTTTGAGCAACCCTTACAAAGAACTTGATGTCGGTGTGAATTCATGCACTATTACTGAAAAAATCATTCCATGCGCCACCAATGTATTAATTCTTTGCTTCACCAAATTCACAAAAATTCAACTAACAGAACATGCACTTTCTTGCGGGCAACAGTATACATGTTCTTGCCGTCTGTGTCGCACATCATGAAATTATGACTACAAATGCAGTGAGAAAATCGCTATGACAACCATCATTTTCTCCCAACCAAAAAAGCTTGGCACTGATGGGAGCCTAAAATAACATAATGATATTCTCACTCTAGATATGAATGACCCTATATATGATTAGTGTTGGTGTATTTTAATAAAAATGATGTTTCTTGTAAATGACCTTTAGGAGAGCTACACTATTTATTTTGGATCAATTAGCCACATTCTTGCATTAATGGCATAAACCGTTTCATATTACTTATTGTAATTATGAATGATTTTCACAATTATTATTTAACATTTTACCTTTCGCATTTATAAGTATATAGGTTACACATTTGTTATATATTGACCATATGGATAGTTTTGAGACTTGATCTCATGTACTCTGCCTTTTACCATTGTAGGCTACAAAAAAAGATTGAAGCTAGTTTACATTGATGGACCTTGCGTCCACAATGCATTTTAGAAAAGTATCCCTCACACTATTGAAGTTGTATCCTTTACACAGATTAATAGTATTAGTAACGTATTTTGGGCCAGGAAGGGTGTTGCGTGAAGTTTTAACTTCTCTAACAGTGCAAACTAAGAGAAGCAACATAAACTTTATGCTGGGTTGTTGTATCCTGGAGGAGCGTTGAGACCTATCGCACTTGTACATTCTGTAAGGGGGCGGACTGTTTTAAAGAAAGCTACCTAGTCCACGCCTCAACCCAGTACTCGCAAGCTTGATCTCAAGGTGTACAAGTTAGATCTTTGAACCCTTGGTAGTACCTCTTGCGGGAAGGACAATGCCATATTGTTTAAGAGCATTAAGGTATATATCGTTTCATACTCACAACAATAGAAAGAGATTGGTTTTTGTGTTTTTCTTTGTATTTTATGTGAGCTTGCTAACATCCTATATTTGTTCTCTTCGAATTTTTTCCAACAATTAGTTACAGTTTATGTACCCTCTCATATGATTAGTTATAGTTTAGATTTGAGAGTCACGTCCAGACCTGAAGGTAGACCTTTACATACTATTTTAAAATATTCCTGCTTACGAGAAATATATACCCCAAGCATCTTACAAAAAATATGACCTCAAAGAGGTAATCGAAGCTCTAAATCATATATGAAATCAAAGGCATTCGAGTTCATCATTAGCATTTAATAATTGCAGCAGAAGTTTGATAAATAATCAGTTCCCAACCATTGGGGTACCAAAAGTAACTAAATCAAAAACTATTCCAAAGTTCTTATGCAAAGCTACTAAGAGAGTTATCAATTAAAGTTCAGCTCCAAGTTTAAGCATAATGTTATTAACTACTCTAAACCATCTCAGCTTAATTACCTAAAATGAGAGGAGAAGGAGGGGTAGGGAGGCGGAGGGTAAGCACAGAGCCCAGTAAAGATTACACAACCCCCCAACAGAATACAACGTAGGTATCAACTAATATGTAACTGAGTCCAAACGAATCATACGAAAATGAAAGTGCAAAGATGATAGATAATCTTAGCATGAAAAATAATCACATCTCAATTCAGGAAATCTAACTCATCAAAGATCAAATCAACGTCAAACTCAAGTAAAACAAATATGAAACAATTGTACTAGTCGAATACGATACAGCCACATCATGCATGACTGCAATACACGTTAACCTAAACCCTTGAAGATTCTAAATTCAAAATTTACATAATTGTCATATCATGAATTTTCTAAATATTAGTTCAAATTCAAGGGCCCAATGGACATGAAAATAGCATGGAAGCTACGAGGCATCAAAAGTCGGTTTAACAAAGCGATCACAAAAACATACATGAAGCAAGATCAAATCAAAGACTATCATGTGACTAAACTAAGAAAAAGAATATGTTGACGTCCAGTTCACGAAGAGGTGTACGAATAGTGGCCATGAACAAGAAACAAACAAAACCTTCAAGAATCAGAAGAATTAGGCATACGTCTGTCTATAGAGGCTTTTAAATGAAGACAACAGCACCACCTAGGAGCATGTAGACGTATGTAGTGCCAAAAGGTTCTTTGGGTTAATGATTGAAAAATGAAGTAACCCATATTCCAATGTGGAATGACTAAATGGGCATGAAATCATGCGTCTGAGTAGACAAAACAAACAAGCCCATAATGATGTTCTGTGCAATGACACCGTGAAGTCAGGCACGAGTCATGCTTGGACAACTATTAGAAGGGAAATTGGTCGGATAAACCCCGCCGTTAAAAGATTTGATGTGCACTACTCCAACTTTTGGTGTCCTGGCGAACGATTTTAATATCTTGAATCGGGTTCGACGGTATGAGGTCGTCGAAATCCACGGTGAAGCAAAAAATAATCCAACGATATCAGTCTAATAAAAGTAAGTATAGTATACGTAACTCTTACTTCAAATTTACACAATAATCTTCATAAAATAACGTAAATTTTCAAAAATCTCTGAGACCAAAATATTTAAATTAGTCACTCACGTTAAAATCTTAACAAACGCAATTTTAATATGATCTAATTTATCCTTATAATCAAAGTGGATTTGAGATTACTTACCAATTGCTCGTAAAAAATTGCAATCTTATAAAATTCTAATTTTTTTTCTTTCTTCTATTTCTCTGTAAGTCAAAATTCAATGTGTCCATAAAACAGAGTTGACTGGCTCTTAAAAGTCTCTAAGATTGTTATATAATTAAAAGACCTTTAAATATGTATAACTAATTCAAAAGTAACCCCAAAAATGACTAAATTACAAAGATAACCTAAAACATAACAATAATTTAATTACATATTATTTCGGGTCTTACATTGACTGCTTCAATAAATATAAGCTATAATAAACATTATTATAAAGATCATCCCTTGCCACACAGAAAAAAGGGTGGGAATTTTTAAATCTTAGTTGGTTCAGTTTTCCCTGTAGCTGAAGGCTTTGCACAAAACACTTTTGGTGTTCTTTTTGTCCGCTGCATAGTGTAAAACTCCAACATGTCGCTAGAACTCCTTTTAAATATTAATCAGATCGGCCATTCTTCTTTCTCCCGTCTCTCTATCTGTCTTGAACATCTCACCCACCCGCGACCCCCTCTACGGCGACCCACATCTCCGGCGACACCATCATGATAGCTTCTGCTTCAGTGAATAGGGCATTTCAGTCGGCAGACACTTCTTAGAGGTCATGATGCCTGGTTTTCATACAGATCTTATAGGCCATCGCTCTTTCTCTGTGTTTTCGTGTGTGTTAAAAGTTTTATTTTTGGTTAAAAACTTACATGTCTTACTGTATTATGATTATGTTAGGCCATACCGGTATCCTTTTGCAGATTGCTCACCACAATGAGATCAAATGAAGTAACTTTAACTAGCCGCAAGGGGTCATGGCTTGTTAAAATCAAGAAGAAGCGTGGCCAAGAGAAAATTTGTTTCGAAGAGGGTTGGAACAAATTCGTGCAACAGCATGACGTCCATCTAGGGGACTTTGTAATATTTGAACACATATGACATATGCGTTTTCAAGTGACGGTGTTTGGTCAAAGCACTTGTGAAAAAGCTTTTCCCATTGTTGAACTCTGAGCCCTTCTTTTGTGTTATTTGAACAATTTTGTGCTATTTGATGTTGATTATTTGTTTGATAATTTTAGGTTCTTAATTGTGTATTTGAAAATTCTGATTATTGATCGATAATTTTATGTTGTTAATTGATAATTTTTTATTGTTAATCGGGCATTTGAGATATTCAGATTGTTGATTCCGTTGCTAATTTCATAAAAAAAAATTTAATACGTAAAACAGAATTAACAACGGATATTCTGTTGCTAATCTATAAATTGTTTGAGCGTCTACTACGATGTGTTGCGGACGGTGTAGCAGAGTATAAATTTTGTGTACAACATGTCCGCTACACTCTGTAGCGGATGACACAGCAGTGACTCTGACCCTTAACACTTAGAAAATTTTTGGCTTTCTACATGTCCGTTGCACTGTGTAGCGGACGGCGTACCAGTTTCTCAACCTTAATACTTAGAAAAAAATTTGGTTTTTTACACGTCCACTGCACTTCGTAGCGGACGGCGTACCAATTTCTCAACCTCAACACTTAGAAAAATTTTGGTTTCAACACGTCCGTTACACTGTGTAGCAGACGGCCCGGCAGTGACTCTGACCCTCAACACTTAGAAAAATTTTGACTTTCTACATGTCCGCTACACTGTATAGCGGACGGGTAGAAAATGACTCTGACCTTCAATACTTAAAATTTTTTTGGTTTTCTACACATCCGCTACACTGTGTAGTGGACGGCCCGGCAGTGACTCTGACCCTCAACACTTAAATTTTTTTTAACTTTCTACATGTCCGCTACACTGTGTAGCAGACGGGTAGAAAATGACTCTGACCTTCAACACTTAAAAAAGTTTTGGTTTTCTACTCGTCCGCTACACTGTGTAGCGGACAGCCCGGTAATGACTCTGACCCTCAACACTTAGAAAAATTTTGACTTTCCATATGTCCGCTTTACTGTGTAGCGGACGGGTAGAAAATGACTCTGACCTTCAACACTTAGAAAAATTTTGGTTTTCTACATGTCCGCTACATTGTGTAGCGGACGGCCCGGCAGTGACTCTGACCCTCAACACTTTAGAAAATTTTGGATTTCTACATGTTCGCTACATTGTGTAGCGGACGGTGGAGTACTAAAAAATTTTCAAAACTTTCAGCCATTTTGTTTCCCACCATTCAATCATAATGAGAGCAAAAAAGCCCAATTATATACATCAACTCAAAGCAAATCTAATCAAATCAACCCAAATTAAATGTCAACTGGTTTCAACACAAATCAGTCAAATCAATCATCTTCAACACAAATCAACTGATCTCAACATAAATGTAATCAAACCAATGACATCTTTTATAAAAATAATCAAGATTTATTAAAAAAATCTGATTCGAATGTTACAAATGTCAACTGAGGTCCTCATCTTCAGCCAGATTCTCGTCCTTAGATGGATTTTCAATAAATCTAACCGCTCTAGGCTGGCCTTCCATAATTTGCCAAGTTATCCTATATCTAAAGCCTTTTACGCATTATGCCCTCTAAATGGCCACTTTGAGGCTCTCAGACCGACAAATGTAATGCATGTACATGCAGATAAAGACGCTGCAATTCAAAGTATTATGTTGCTTGGGCCTCATCTTCTTCAATCGGAATAGGAGGTTTGGCCGTGCCAGTAGTACTGCATCACGGATAGAGTTGACCATGGCACAAAATAGATTCTACGAGAAACAGAAAATGGCGTAAGACACGAGATAACATTTACAATTGACAAGTTACAATAAGCATTAAACAACAATCGGAAGATTATCGTTGCATCCAACTGGGCTTTGTACATCCACAACACGGACATGTGGACAGTATCGTCGTGAAGACTGTCGATGACATCTACGGTCTTCTTTGTTGGTTCATAGCAAATCAAGTACCAGTGGTTATCCCCTAAAAATGGGATTAGAAACACGTCGGCAACCCATGCCCTCACTAGACTATCCCTAGTAAAATACACTGGTAGATTAGAGGACGGTCTCCACTGGCTCAACATTCTCTTCCCCCTAGCCTCGACCCACTCCTGCCATTCAGATACTAGGAGGCCATGAAAAAAAGCATCCAACAAAGAAATGTGCGGATACTCATCCAGCCAATCCTGACCCCTTTCTTTTAGAATCTCCACGTAGGTCGAGATGACACCGTTGTCTAACCAATCCTTTGGAGCCAGCGAGGAGATTTCTATCCACAAGCAAAAGTTATCCATGCCATTCAGGTGATCCACACTATACGAGGCTCTATCTTGGGAGGCCCTGCTAAAAAAAGCTTTCGGATTTCTTGGCATTTATGCAGCTTTAGGGGCTTCAATGGATGCCCTTTGCGATATTGCCCTTGGGGGTCGATCAAGGGATATTTCTCACCTCTGAGGGGGTCTACCGGGGGATATTGTCCTCCGGAGGTGCCAGATGGTCCCGCCCATAGGACAATGGGCAGTGTCTGGAAGAGGTTGATGTTGCTGAAACCCTAGTCTTGCTTAACTTGACTCTGAGAGATGGGTAGGGGTTTCGAGTCCAGAAACAAAGAGAACGAGGGTGCACTGTACTCGTCCCATGGTGCTTGAGCCTGTCCCATGGTGTTTGGCAGTCCCCAATCACCACTCATTCCTACTACAGAGGGACCACCAACTCCTTGGCTCACACTCGAAGCCTGTCCCGAGGGATCACCGTATCCCTCGTGTACATAAAGAGGCTGCCACCCTGGATAACCCATTCCCGGGCTGACTCCTGAAGGCTGTCCCGATGCTTGGTGCAAAAAACTCCCACAGCCAAACGCCAACACCTTAGCCTGTTGGTGAAGATCCTAACCCATTGCATCCACCAGATCCTTCCGTTCGCTCAACTTCTGGAAGAAGGGGAACGAGGCATTTACCTACATCCAAAGAGATATTAAATAAGTAACTTCAAACACACTTAGAATCATCAAATTCAATTAGAAGCACTTGTTAGGCAACTTACAAGATCGTATGACATACGCTCATCAATCTAACCCCTAGGGTGGTACTAGGGCTACTCTCTTCTAGGTGATGTGGTTGCACCACTCATTGTACTGCTCGACGCTGATCACGAGGTCAGGCTCCAACACAATGGCCGCCAACGTGTCCTATCAGGAATTCTAAATCTCAATTTCTCGTGCGCATTTGCCTTGCCAAACCGTCCAACACCCGGTGGGTTCCTGTTAACCCTCATATCTGGGGCATCGGCTGGCAACCCCTGCAGGCAGTCAAAATGGCATATTGCACGATCTGGTAGCTGTCACTCTGCAACCTCAAAGTGGATCAGGGGTGTGCGTTGTAACCTGAAGAGCGTGAAGACGAACGACTCTCCTACCTGTTGCGCCAAACATTTGTACGGTGCCCAACGCATTTAGCTCGGAGATAGCGAGTCAAGCTCCTCCCGATAGTATGTAATGTTGCGATGGGGATCATCTCTCCTCGGGTAGTGGCTGTCCTTCTGGTTGTACTCCCAGGCGCACAACTGAGGCCACACAATATATGTTCCGTCCCTATGCCTGGGTGCGCCGGTAGCAAAGTGTTCATAAGACCACACCTGAGAGCAAAGACAAATTTATATAGAGTATCGTCAAAATTTATTGTCGATTCAACACAAAAAAAAATTGAGGGTGTAATCAAGATTTTTATGATGTACCTGCAACAGCGAGAGACATGCACATATAGCTTTGGAGTCGGGCCTCGTTGCCTTGTGTAATGCTTGGTACAGGTATGCAAGAGTTGCTGCACCCCAGGCATACTCCCCAACCTCTTGTAGGTTATCCAACAACGGTAAATATTTCACGCTGACCATGTTCTTCAATGTCGTTGGGAATAAAATTTCCCCCATCATCCACAAGAGGAAGGCTTGCGTGTACAGTACAAGCATCTCGTCCGTGTAGTTTTCCGACAAAACCTTGTAGATATCTACCAACCACTTCAACTTTATATCACCAGTGCTAAATTATTCCTCAGGAATCGAAGTGAAGAAGTCCCTAGCGGTTCTCTTATTCTTTGCTTCCGACAGAGGAGCAGTTACCGGCCGCCTCGTCACCGGTAACCCTACGATGAACCCTACATCTTCTAAGGTAATTGTCATCTCTCTGAAAGGGAAGTGAAACGTATTCGTTTCACTTCTCCACCTTTCAACAAGGGCACCTATTAAGTGTCAATCAAGGTGTTGAAAGATCTGCCCATGCGTGAAAATCCCAAACCCAATCCCACGCAATAATCTTTTATGGTATTTGTTCAATTTTCAGGCTTTGAAATTATCAGATACTTCTATTATGTTGAGAATTGCCCTTTCCTACGAATTAATAAATATAATTTAAGCAAAACAAACAGTATACAACATTCGTAAGAATAAGAAAGTCGATAAAATAAGTATCTTACTCCACGATCCCATATGAGCGTACTGATATGATTTGCTTGGTCGTATAATACGGATGGATCTTCTGGTCTAGGATTAAAATTCATTTTTTGCAACTGAAATTATGAAAAAAGGCAAGGTTGGAAGCTTTAATCAAATGCTCGCAAACATACAACACTAGCACATGCATAATACATACAACGCTAGCATGTGCTCACATAAGTTCACATGCTGTATATATATGGGGCTGATCCGTTGATAGCGCTAGCAAAATAGTAGATTTTTCTATGTGTGTGTATGTGTGTTGCGTATTATTTGTTCATGTGATTTCAGTTGCAAAATCAGATTCCATGTATGTATGTATGTATGTATGAACGCTAGCATTGACTCAATACATATTCAAAACTATGCATAAGCCGCAATATGAGTATAACAACTCTAGATTATGAAGAAATAAATGATTGGTTTGTGAACTTACGTGATTGATGAGACGATTAAAAGATTTTTTTGGAAGAAATTGCGCAGATCTGCTTGCCAATGCCGCTAGCAAAATTTGTGAGAAGAAAGAATGAATAAGAGTTTCGAAGTTAGGCTTGGGTGTAAGTATATGTTGTGTCTGCTACATTGTGTAGCGGACAGTAAAAAGCTTGTCCGCTACACAGTGTAACAGATATGACTGATATGATAACTGTCAGGGGGGATGTTGGGGATGTGGCAAAAAGTTGTCCGCTATACAGTATAGCGGCCAACTTTTTGACTGGCACATGTCAGGATCAAAAAGTCGTCTGCTATACTGTCGTCTGCTATACTGTGCAGCGGACGAAGAGGAGGGACAGTCTGGTAAAAAATCTCGTCCGCTACACTATGTAGCGGACGACTGATAACTTTTGAAAAAAAAAATCTGGGCAACTTAACCCATTTTGCTAGCGCTATCAACGGATCAACTATATATATATATATTATTTAGCAAAACTTATTATTGCAAAAATGGTCCAATAATAGAATATTTACGATAAATTATGTGTTAGGAAAATTATAAATGAGTTGTTACGCCATCCCGTTCGACAAACCGTCGCTAATAAGTACACCACAATTAAAAATTTAATTGTCACTAAAAAATTTATACCGATGCTAAGATAGATAGTTCGCCACTAAAATACACGTCGACGCGCGCGCGATTGGGCGTGTGTGTGTGTGTGTGTATATATATATATATATATATATATATATATATATATATATATATCATCGCTAAAAATTATAGTAATGCTAAACAAATTGAAATTTGTCGCTAAAAATTATCAATTTAATTTGTGAAGGGTATTGTTAAGGTTCGGGGTATTACACCGGTCAAAGGAACAAATGTTCATCTCTAGGGTGTCTTCAACCCACGAGGGGATAAGGAAGGTAAGAGAATCGAATGGGAATAAAGCTAAATGACCGTTAGAGGATTTAAGAAAAAGAACTTAAGGAAAGTATCAGTATCTTAATATAGCTGTGCTCTTGGGGACTTTATTAAAAGAGATTCGGTCAATGTTCCTTTTGGGCCAAAGAGATGTATTCATTTCGACCATGAAAAGAGAAAGTGACGGTGATAATATAATTAGAAATAAAGCTTGTCCTTGAATACTAATTAGACTTTCATAGTTATTTTCTCAAACCTGCCAAAATGTAAAAGAGCACTTGACTTCCTTAGACAATCATAACCTCAAGAAGGGCTTTATATGTGAGATATGATATAGGTCATGATATGGGTTTAGAAACAAAATGAATGATAGCGCACAAAACCCAAAACTAATACTAAAGCCCCTAGTGTGTGAGTATGGAGACCAAGCTTACACATCACTAAGCTGCCTACATATTTCCATTGGGCGAATCAAGTTTAACCTCGTTCAATTTTTGAATATTCTAACAACTTCAATCAAGGCTTCAAATCTTGGCAAAAACATTTTTCAATGCCTTCAAGAACTGTGTGTGTGTGTGTGTTATGCCTCTTTTTCTTTCTTTGTAATAACTTATCATCAGGTGTTGATTCATCACAAGTTTGGTCCCTAAGAAAAAGGACCGTGCATGTTAGGCATAACTTGATCCACCAACACCTTCCTTGGTAGGATCAAGAGTCTGATCTCATAGGCGCACACAATAGGAGACTACCTACCCCAAGGTTAGGATTGTAGGATTTAAAAAAGAATGCTAGAATTTTAAACTCAACAAGCTAGAAAATGGGAAGAAAATTAAGCATAAGGTAATCGAGATAATATTTGGTGGCCAACGGAAGACTTCTATCCCTGGCCATGCTTGTTTTCAGGAATACGCATGCATGGTTTTCATTCTTTAGAGTTTTTTTTTCTTTTTTTCTTTCTTTCTAAGTCCAATTCTCTTGTTACATTAATCATATTGATCAATTTACCAAAATTTCAAAATAGGCAATCAAAGAGGAAGTAGAGTCAACGACTGTATTCACAATCATAAGAAAGATTATGGAGAAATAGTCTAATAATACAAGAAATGTACTGAAACAATTATAAAAAATAGGGATGAGGAAAAGATGGCTTGAAATCATACTAAGCGCATTGAGATAGTCTTTGATAATCAATCCGACAACAAGCATGTCTTACCTTGAGCTGGGGTGGCCTGACCAACTAGATCTACAACTTCATCTTCCTCATTGAGCATAGAAGGATCAAATACCCAAAGATATGTCTCAATTAACTTCACTTGGTGCACTGGCAAAGACTATTTCTTTGTATTAGGTCAGGCACGATGGTTTATCTCACATATAAATGAGCATCTAGATAGCGTGCTTTAAGTTAATACACCTCTCTGTATATTCATATCAAACATGCACGACGTACCCTTCTGGTATAATAGATGGAGTATGAGTAGGCAGTAGTTTGGCAATCATACCCTCCAGAGCAACTAATCAAATACTTTGGCCACATGAGCACGAAGATTGGAGAATTTTCTCCTGGAGATGGTTGGCTCTCGTGAAGCCATTTCTTGAGTGATTTAACTGTGATGACATTGCTATCTGTCAATGCCTTTGGCTGAGCGTTAGGATTCCTAAGACTAGTCTTGTACTCTTGTGGCCTCCCCTATTTGATTATTGATTCCTTGTTGGAGTGCTTGGGTGAGAAAACCCATCATTTCCTTATATATATGGTGTTTTACTGTCCAAAGATATACTCATGGTAAACTGGAAGAATATTGTTCCTAACCATTTTAACTTGTTCCTCCTTAGGGGTGGTTAGCGATCTAGGCTACCTTATTCCTCCAACGCATAACAACTGCAAGCACTGACTCCTTCAGCTCTTGCTTAGTGGTTTTTAAGTCCTTGAGGGTGATGCCGAGATTAGCATTATACCGGTACTGGTTAACAAACTCATGCACCTCATCCTCACATGTCTAGACTCGTTTAGTCTTCGAGAGTGAAAAACCATCGAGCATCAGCCCCTATTATTGTATGGTATAATAGCTGGACTAACTGATTATGATCAACTCCATGAGGAGCTAACGCGTGCGTGTAAACCATAATGTGGATCTTTGGGTCTGAAGTTCCATCAAATTTATCTATGTCCGGCATCTTGAATTTTGGGGACAGCTTGTCGTTCGGGCCCATAATGAGGGCACTTAAGTCCATAGGGTCATCCATTCTTCTTATTCGAGAGATTTGTGATTCCAACGACGCCAACTTCCCTTCCATTATGGCACCTCAACTTTCTTTTCTTCATCTGACTCACAAAACCAGTCAACTCCGTTCTTGGCATCCCTTTTGTTTTTCTCTTCCTTCTCCTTATTCCTTTGTTTAGCGAGGTTCTCCTTGAGTAATCCTAACTCCATAGCCGTCTTTACATGTTAGTGCTAGGGCAATGAAATGTTTTTGGGAATCCTTTTGAATGTATCTAAAGATTCAGATAAGGTCCTTGATATGAGGGTACGCTTTGTCCGTTAGGATGCATGAGAGTTTTTCAGATTCATCCTGTTACCAAAGAATTTTTTAACCTTAACTGTGTATGAAATGAAGCATAACATTTATTAGAAAAAAAACCTTAACACATTAAATCGGTCGCCTTGTTCATAGCTAAAACAGAGTCATGGATAAAATGTACGCTAAGACTTACGAGTTTATTCGCCAATTGATCCGTGACCTGATTTTTTACTGTGAGAGACATCTTCTTATCAACTGGTTGGATCAACTTGAAAACATGGTCTCAGATTAACTATTCGGTAACACTTCTTAGGTATTACCAGCAAGTTGATTAGTGGCTTTCATTTTTGCTCAGTCAAGGAAGACAAAACCGGTTGGTTGGATCAACTTGAAAACGTGGTCTCCGATTAAGTAACACTTGTTAGGTTTTACCAGCAGGTTGACTTGCATTTTTGCTCAGTCAAGGAAGACTAAACCGGCTGGTTGGATCACCTTTAAGATGGTCACCAATACAGTGTTTGGTCAATCTAGATTGTTTACCAACCGGATGATTATGGCACCCTTTTTATGGTTTCTTACTATGGATACTGGCCGGTTTCCCATCCCATACACCATATCGCTAGCAGTAGGCTATTAAAGGGTAAACCCTCTGAAATGGTCTACGTGTGTGGTCACTTAGACATCTGGTTTGGGTCACTCCATCAACTCAATTTCTACAATATGCCTCTCACTCATAACTCCGACAATTAATAAAGGGTGGTCACTAATACATGTACAAATTGTGTAATATACTGAGATACCATGAGGCTCTTGAAACTAGGCCTTGAAGGTGAGAGTACAGTAAAAAAATACCTCACATGTAGGAGGCTTAAAGGTTTCAACCGTGGCTCTCGAATGGTTTGGCTGGGATAGTCATGTGCGGGCGTGAGTCATAAATGGCCATATCAAAGAAATATTCACATCATACAAGAAAACAAAATAAAAGATATAAAAATAGAAGATCACAAAAGTAGTTCAAGTCTAGTCCTCTTAGTTAGTTGCCAGAAAAGTCACCATTGTGGCAAACTGCCTTCAGAAATTAAACTCGGAAAGGTCTAAATCGAGCCACCATCTTATTTTAACATTAGCATTGCATTAATGAAAGGAAAAATATGACAAGCCCTTGTGTAACCCTGTATTTACTCACTTAGGCATTTAACCATACAAGATCAGAGGTTATGGTTTTGAGGACTAAATTATACAACGAGCACTATGTTGTTCCCTAATGGTCTCTACTATATTTTTATAATTTTTTTATATCCCAAAAATGGTAGATGATGATACGTGCATAAAACAAAACCTAAATTAATCCTAAGTCTAGTTTGCAACCGACAATATATAGGGATTGAGTTGCCTAAGTACCTAGTCCGTCTAACTAGGATCAAAACTGTGTATTTCTCACCGACCTTCGGGGAGGTGACCTAAATCCGGTCTTACTTCCTAGAGACTTAAAAGCAAACTCAACTTCTTCTAGTTGAGTATATTTAGAATTCTATTCGACTAACATTTCTAGTTGTCTCAGAATTCTAATCAAGTTCTAATTTCAATAGAGTTTTAATACTGTCATATTTTTATTCCCATCATGATTTTAATCTTAAGTTGTATTTTATCTTCTTATACCGAGATCTGATTGTGGGGAAAGGGAAATGAGTCTAAGATTACTGAAATAATAAAAATTGAGAAGAAATGATAACTCGAGACTTAGATCACCTGTACTGCTCGATAGGAGCCTGCGGTGAATCCACGATGTAGTGGGACCGGTTAAGGGGTTGTGGACCTAAATTGGGCTAGAAATTTATGGTGTGAAAAATGATGTGGAAATGATACTCTCTCTCTCTCTCTCACGTGCGCGCGCACACACACACATTGCTCCAGAGTTTTCTCTTTCTGCGATAAGTCCCCTTTTTCATTGTGCAGGGGCTGTACTTATAGAGGTCTGGCTCTTAACATAAAACAGACCATTTTGGTCGTGTATATCTTTCCTATAAGATACTAACCGAGATAAATTCTTGGAAAGGCTAAAAAGTCCCCTTGCCTGGCGGTTAATCTATGTTAATATTTGACAACCAATCAGTTATATCCCCTTATGTGATCCGATTGTAGACCAAGTCTAGGGGGCTAAACATTTCAAATTATAATACAATACCCTCAAAACAAATGAGACAGATTTCGGAAATCCACTCACAACCATTCATAAATGAAGCCAAAATCTTCACATCCTATCTAAACCTTAACCAGAATTTAACTCAACTAACTCAAGTGCACAACCCAGTGGCATGGACTACTGACTGGATCGAACTCTAGACCCTAAGTGGACAGGACACTGGACTCTAACTGGACTGAATTAGATAATTTATTGGTCTGAATTTAATTAATTAAGTAAGCCATTATTTATTACTAAGATTAGACCAATAATAGCAATAAAAGCCTTAATAATAAAAATAATAATAAATCCAATAATTAATACGTAATAACTTACTGTACAAAATGGGGTTTCTACAGTTCTGGTGCTCATGAATGTAGAAATTGTGTGTATAAAATGAGGTTTCTACAGTTTTGGTGTTCATGAATGTAGAAATTGTGTGTACGAAATGAGGTTTCTACAGTTTTGGTGTTCATGAATGTAGAAATTGTGTGTACAAAATGAGGTTTCTATAGTTTTGGTGTTTATTAATGTAGAAATTGTGTATACATTGGATTCAACGGTGGCTTGGATATGCTTATTTGTGGATGACATATTTATACCGGTACTTATCAATTAGTTGTTAAAACTACCAAAAGATTCTAGTTATCTAAATATGATAGAAAGATCCTGGAAAAGATGATGTAATGTTTGGTATACAATTTAGTAATGGATATGATGGTTTAATTCTTTCTCAATCACGTATTGTTGAAAAACATTGAGGAAATTTAGTCATGTTGATGAGCAAATTTACTCGTGGATATGATGATTTCATTGTGCATTTGAAGAAAAATAAAAGCTCTGGTGTGGCTCAATATGAGTATGCCACAATAAATGGTAGCTTAATGTTTTTAATGAATTGTACCCATCTTGACATTGCTTATGATGTTAGTAGACTTAGCAGATGCACACGATCATTCACCAGATAACTGGAAAGCTCTTTCACGCTTGATGAGGTAGCTGGCATGTATTTTGGATCTAAGGCTATACACTTTTCTGGAAGCCCCACTGTCCTAGAAGGATATTGTGATGCCAATTAGGTCTCCAATGATAATGAGACAAATCTGCAAGTGGTTATGCTTTTACAATAAGTGGAGGTGCCATTTCATGGAAATATGTTAAACAAACATGCAATGTTAGATAAACTATAGAATCTGATTTTGTTGCTTTAGAATTGGCACGCAGAGAGGTAGAATGGCTCAGGAATATCTTGACAAGATATATGTGGGAAAAGCCAGTTCCATCGGTCTCTTTACACTGCGATTGTTAGTCAGCCACAACTCGAGCAAAGAATAACGTGTATAATGGCAAATAGAGACATATTCAACTGAGACGTAATATCGTCAAATAGCTGATCAACAATGGGGTCATATCAACGATTATGTGAGGCCAAAGAAGAATGTGACAAACCCGTTTACAAAAGGACTAACCAAAAAGGTTGCTGAAGAGACATCGAGAGGGATGGAACTTATGCCACATATTGAGTGAGCGGCACGTGATGGCAACACAACCTATATGATTGGAGATTCCAAGAACTAGTTTTAATGGGTACTAACAACTTACAAGTCACGGAGTTGCTCAATGGTGCAGCACAATTGTATATGTCCCTACTTACGGTGTAAGTAGTGCTAAACTTTCTATAGATGTGATGTTAAATTTAGATGATTCTCAATCGTCCCTGTTGCCCTTACCGGTGGCTGTCACATTACAGTACACACTTGATGAGGTCAATAATATGGCGGGTGGAGTTTGTGGCTGCCTTTGTATGAGAGTTTGCTAGAGCCCCCAAGAAATCTGGCATCATGTACATAGTCGAAACCGCAAGCTTGCGTGAATGAGAAATAGGCATGTATACAAGTTAGATTGATTGCAATGAAAAAGAAAACTTGAGAGGTAGAAATCAAGGGAAAACCCAATTTGGTGCTGTAGCGATTGCAAAACTTGATCATACTTGAAGTTGATGGATCCACAGATACTTGGTCCGTGATGTTTCTATTCATTTTTAGTTCGGGAAGGTATTTTGCATTTGAACTACGTTAGCGTTGTTAGGGACTGGGCGACCCTCGAAAATGGTAGTATGTTAGTCGAAGTTAGGTGAAATTGAGAGAGTGGGGAGGAGGGAGGTAAACAACACTCCTGGGTGATGGACCTTCGCTTGATGCTGAAGAATGGCACAAAAAAACTGTTTGAACTACTCAACCACATTGGCAGCGGTTCGGTTATGCTGTTGCCCCTTCCCTTGGTCCGTTTGGCATTTCTTTGGTTTCTCAGTGATAATACTTTTGGAATGTCCAGGAATTGTTTTGTCTTTTAAGATAGTGAGATGAGATAGGTAGGTAGGCATACTCTCATTTCTCATCTGTTAAGAGTTAGCATGCAATCTAAGGGTCCGTTTGGTTTGCTAAACGTTATTGTAATAGTAATAGTAATAGTAATAGTAATCATAATCGCAAAATTTCATTCCTCGCAGGAGAATTCATGGAAATTATTATCATGTCTTACATTTGAAAGTTTGGTTCAAAGAATACTTGTAATGAATACAGAATGACTGCAGTAAATCCACATTACGTTTATATATTGCTCCAAAGAAGTGAGTATACTGGTTTGTTTATATCACGAAATGTAGAATAAAGACAATAAACAAAATATAACAACATACCTTAACATGCTTCTAAGAAAATATTACAGCAAAATTGCGAAGGTGGTATACCTTAACCGCTAATATAATTTAAAGAAAAGTGTAATTCTTGGAATAAGGTAGTAGTCTCTAATATGGAGTCTGGCCGTAGTGTAAAAAATAATAAAATGACATTGACCTCCTGATGTGTCTGATGTTACACCGTGATGACCGCTGCTTAATCTTTTCCGTTACAAGGTTAACTACGTCTATAATGCCCTCCAAATTAACATATTGGATTGATTTAAGCTGGCGTTTTTAGATTGCAGCATTCTGATTAGCTATTCTGGGTTTTTATTTAGTTTTTTGTTTTTTTTTCAACATATGTGAGATATTGCCGTCATTTTTGTTATCGAGTGAAACACGAAGCTGTTTGGGTGATTGTCTTGGGGGTTATCACATCAGAATTCAGTATATTAAATTGCGATTGAAGTTTTGAGTGAAGTTTCTTGTTTTTCTAAGAATGACATCAAAGTATATTGGGTGAGATTGTTCAAGTTAGGTTTCTAAGATTGACATGTTAAATTTGTGATTTCAAGTTCTTGGTCATGGAATTTTGTAGAGTAGCATGAGAAAACGTTTAGGTTGAGAACCTTTTGATTTAGGGTTTTAGATTTCATCATGTTTCTTGCAAACAAGAACTTTTCTTGCAGTGTCCTTCAAAATTTTTCAGCTCTTTGAGTGTTAGTGGTAGGACTTTGCTATGGGAACTGAGTTTAAGGAGTGACTTAAGTTTTATGCGGCTTCTTTGATTTAGAACTTGAGTTTTGATAGTTGTTTCATTTTTTGCGCCAAAATTGATGTGTTCTTATTCTTAGTAGAAAGAAATCCGACCCACAGACAGACATTAAGACTCAAAAAAGAAAGACTGCCTTTGTAAAATTTTGATGCATAAAGTGTCGGACACCTCTTGAAGAAGTGTCGGACATCTCTTGAAGGTGTCCACACGTATGGAGCCAAAATACAATATTTAAATTTATTGCAAGGTCAGCATGTAATGGTTGACAAATTTGGGGCTTTTTCTTTTTTAAAATGAACTTTCTAGCCAAACCCTAATCAGATTGACCCAGGAAAAGGTAGCCTTCTTCTTTCTATCTCATCTCTCTCTCTCTTTCCTTCTTTTCTGTTACTCAAAGCATCCACTCTTATCAGCCCATAGGAAGATAAGTCCACATCTCCGATCTTGTTTACAGACCCCTCTGACTATATCAGGCCTCTCCATCATGCTTTTGGTTCCATGTCTTTTATCCTTCTTTCTTATCAATGTTGAGACTCTAATATTTGTAACGTTGAGACATTCATTTGCTTTCTTGTTACTGACCTCGTTTCTTGTTATTGTTGAGATTTTTTCATGTCACTGGCTTTTTTTTTTTTTTTCCATTTTGAATGAAATTCAGCTGCTCCAATTGATATTTATTTTATTATATATGGTCTCTATTCACGTATATTAAATATATATTATAAAATTCAGCAGTGTCCTGCAGTGTCCAAATTATTTTTTTTTTTAATTTTGGTGTCCGATGTCCTGGTCGGTGTCGGACGCATTGTCCGTTCTACCTAGCCAATAAATTAGCTGTTAGTTTGCGCATTCATATGCGGAATTGATTCTCCATTAGCTGGTGAAATCTTTTGTAAAAACAAGAACTATATGCTTTAGTGCTTGATGTTTTCCACTTGGATCACAACCAAGTTGAGCCAAGCGTTCTATACGAGACCTAAGGATACATGTTTCAGTTTTTGTATCGTGTTATATTTTAAATGCCCACAAGAAGTATATATGATTTAGTGTTATGATGGATACAATTTAATGACATTATGGTTTTGCTTCAGGATGGCAACTACTGCTGAAAATTTCTCTCAGTTTGATATTTCTGAAGAGGTGCATGCTCTGCCCATTGTTCTCTTTTGTGCTCAGATATGGGTTGGATACTCAAGAAAGGTAGATCTGGTCTCATCTGTAAACCTTTTTGGCTACAGGAAAAGGATAAGCTTATCGCAGAGGTGATCCGCTATGTTCTCTTCAGAAACCACCAGAATGCTGGATGCCCAATCAAGAGGGATGAGCTCACACAATTGGTTACCAAAAACTATCGCCAGTGGTCTCTTCCTGCTTTTGTGATCAACGAGGCCAGATCAAAGCTTGCTAGCATCTTTGGCTATGAAATGAGGGAGCTTTAAAGATCTCGCCCTTTATCAACGAATCAGGGCCGGTCTACGCAACAGTGAGCTACCTTCATGATTACCTGTTTGAAGTTCTTACCCCGTGAAACATTTGGGACGTTTGTCACCACATTCCACTCTTATATTCCACTCCTACTCATCGAATTGAACAGAAAAAATTCAATATTTTCTTACAGTGTTATGAGTAGAAAAAACACCTTAAAAATCAAAAGTCCTGGTGGACTACAATTGTACACTTCACCTAGCTTGTTTGATAATAAAATTTCCTTCTAGAAGTTGCAGCGCTAACAAAACATGGCTTACAAACACACATGATAACCACCAAACTAATTATTTATGGGTTTATTTGACGTATTAGTTGTCTTGCATATTTGATCAACCGTTTCTCATATAGCGAGTACAAGGACATGCTACCATTTACTTCCAATTTGTTTTCTCTTGGATCTTGGTTCTAATTATGGTTTCCACACTTTCTTCAGATGTTGCAGATGCAAAGTCATATGTAATCATCAGTCAGCTACCTGCTAATGTTCACACAAAATACGTCGAGAATGTAAATGCATCGCATCTTAATGGTTTTACTTTTGCTGTTATTAGTATTGTACATCTTGCCGGGGGAAGATTGCTGAAGGTATGTTTCCTGATTATCCTGTTCAGTTACATATTTGCAAGCATTTAAGTTTTGTAATACCACAGAACATAGAGATTGTAGAAGCTTGGGGCCTGGAATGCAAGCTCTGTTTTCAGCATAATTGAATGCCTGGTTAGACCATTAACAAATTGGACACGACCATCGAGTGTCTGAACCCTTACTTTCTCCATATAGGTTGCTTCGTAAGTGAGAACCTGACTATGTTTCTTGGCTTAAGATCCTTGCCCGAATTTTTTTGGGCCCATTTTCCTGAGCATAGTACATGTCACTAACTCATGATAGAAAGCCTCTTCTTTGTTGTTAACGCATCGCAGAAAACTTGTGGCACCATTTGAGGCGTTTGGGATTGTTTGAAAGCAATGAAAACCATTCAGCCTTTGGGAGCATCAAGCAGGCATTGCAAGCACTTGTCCAGCAACGGTGATAATTCTTTTTGATGGGAATGTTATTATTATACCAGATGGTACCTACTTTGTTATTTGTAGATATGTATTGTTTGTAGATACTTGCAAAAGGACAAAGTAAGCGGCCCTGAAGGCAATACTTTGATTTATGAGCTTGCTGAGAGAGCTTTAGACAACACAATCAGTAAAGGAGTTAAAGAATACATATCACAGGTACAGTTTGTAACTAAGAAGTCGATAGTATGGCGTTCTTCTGTTTTCTACGTATAGTTCGCTATGCTTGTGAGTTCCTTTTGGCTTCTGTCTTGTATAACAAATTAATAAAGTGGAAGACTTTAATTATTTCCTTTGAACTGAATTCGTATGCTCAAGTGAAGGGATCCTGTAGGGGGCGGGGGCTTTCTTTTCCCAATGAGATTCGTATCTTACTAGTAACTGAACCTTGTTTTGTCCCAAAAATAAAAATAAAAAAATCTGAGGTACAAATGTACCTAGACCTTGGTATTTGGTAAGCAATGAGTTCCTTTGATATACAATTTTTGCTCCCTTACTGTTGGCTCTCTTTTGTATTTTTCTTTTGGTTTTCGTTTGTTCAGTACTTCACTGGTGCCATGATGATCAAATTAAAGAGCCACGGTATTATATTGTTGCCCCGCAGACATTAGTCTGATTTCTTCACTAAAGTTGGCATTATTGACCTAAGAATATTGTGGATGTACGTTATTATCAGCTCTTAGCAATTTATGTAGCCTGTATTTGTTGACCCTGAACAAAAATCTTTTTCTGATGACAGATTGTCCAGAAAGTGGCTCCTTCCATGGATGTCAATTGGTTTGTTGTCGCTAATTTTATTAGTGGGGTAGATCATAGATCATAGATCTTTAGCAGTCTGGCCCAGCTTCAAATTTTATTCCTCAAGGCATCATACGGTGGAGATGCCTATCCTGTGTTTTTGTATGCAGATCCTGGGTTTTAGGTACTGTGGGGATTGATGGGGAGTCTGCTGCTGATGTAGTGTTGAGTATAATTGGCAAGTATTTGAAGGGATTTCTGGTCGCATTTTGTTTATGTCTACTTGAAGGCCTAAATTATTCGGCTCATATTTTGTGGTCGTTGGGTGCATAGGCTTGTTATTGATAGTTTGTACGTGTATCGTGTAACGTGTTACTTCGCTATCGTCCTGTCTTGCTTTTTAATCTGTCTGCACGAGGGTATACAAAGTACCCCGATGCTTTTATCAACGTTGACTCATAAATGAGTTGAAGGACCTCCACACATAAGAGTTACTTTGATTTATAGCTCCTCATGACCATCTGACTCGTCAACTGAACCAGAGGGGGCAAAGTGTTCCCCCACAAACACGAGGAGCAATATTGTCTAAAAAAATTCACGTGGTATCTAATTGTTGCCACATATTTGTATATAATCACATTCGCGAGCAATATTAATGATATGATTGATAGGATTTTTACCTACAGTAAAAAAAATCACATTTGCGAGCAATATAATGAAGTTAGCTTGAGCTGATCAGTGGGTGCCACCAACAATGGCAGTGTTACTGTATTGCCACGTAAGTGAATGTGTAGTGATGGAGGCAAGACTTTGGGCATGGCAACCTTGGCAGAATTTAGAGGGAGGGAGGGAGTGCTTGATGCAGTGTCGAGGCCTGCAACGAGCAATCTCGAACCAGATGGCTGCTGTTGTTAGACCACCTGTTTATGGAGGACCAGATGGCTGCTGGTGCGGGATCATCACTGCACTCCTCATTTTAGATAGTTGGCTATACGGTGGGCTAAAGAATAGCCAGCGTGGATGCACTTCCATACTCACCCTGGCGGCACCCCATACTGTTGCTTCCATCATTCTTTCGGGAACCAAACACGCCAGACGCCAGTGTGAAAGCCATGTACTCGGAAGGTATTGTCTGAGTCAATGATTTAGAACTCGGATCACTAGTCAAGGATTACATGGATCAAGGGATATTGGTTCAACCATTGTCAAACGTCATCATAGTAGGTGGTGGCAATTATAATCTGAACCCGTTTACTCACTTAAATTAGCCTACTTAAAAGCTGCCCAAAAGGTTTCATTTATTGACTAGATTTAAATGGGTGTCTATTTACCCATGTGAAAATATTTGGCTTATTGACTTCCCAAAAATCACTCTTTTAACCCTAGTCTCTATCATTTCTTCTCTCCCTCCCTTGAAAAACCACCAAGCCCGCCATCGCAGTCACTACATCTCCGTCATCACCTCCACCACTCCCTCACTTAACGTCATCGCCAACTCCACCGACCCATGACGGACAAATTGTGATCACTGCAGCTTGATCTCTGTTATCATCCTTTACGCGCCATCGTTATTGCTCCATAACCACTACTGTTGTTGTCGCTTGCTCACTATCTGCCTTCGTAGCAACTCTCTCAGGCTTTGTCGTTCTTGCGCCATCCTCACCACTTGCCGTCACTGCCACAACCATCGAATCACTTCAGTCAGCTCCTCATCTAATGCAATCGCAATCTCAACCCACCAAAGACAGACACTCCACCCTCCATCACTGCTACCACCACTTCTCCTCTTCCTCGATTTTGGATCCAATAGCCATTGGCTGAACCAATAGCCATACAAAATGGGCTTCGCTCTTGTTTATATCATTTTAGGGGAAATCTAGGCCTTCTTACCATCATGATGCTTTCCAGATGTCGAGTGGGTATAGTATTTGACTACTAGTTATATGTCCAATATGAAATGTAATGCATGTTCCCTTTCCTTGTGTGGTCCAATTGACTCTTGTAATCAAATCCTCTCTTCTCTTCTGCTTGAGATTAAGTGGCTAGTTAGGCTTCCGAACTCAAAGGGTGCAGAAGTTAAAAACTCATTCTAGGTTTACAAGTCATCACAAATTCATCAATACAAGATTCATCATGAGACCGTCCGAATAGGATAGATACACATGTTCTTTCTTTGGCTATACAACGGATATCTTCACTGCCTTGCTTTTCACATTATCATGTTGCTTGCTCCTTCACTTGTGATTGGACAGTTTCCAGGCCAAGAACATAGTCTTGCTTTGTTTACAAGCTTATACAATGTTTAGCTTTGCAGTTTGAAACGACAATCAACTACAGATTTTTGTATTCGGTGCACATCGGTAGGGGTACAGATCAAGTTCCGGCCTTGGCTTCAACACTGGCTACTTTTGGCTAGTGTTACATGCTTGTTTTTCAGCAGAACTGGTTTGATCATATACAGGCCGATATCCCTTTTACCTTACCGGATGTTCAGGACCCCTAAGCTCTCCCTCCTGATTTTTGTCTCCTCACGTTAGTTAGCTGTCTTTGCTTTGGTTTGGACTTAAATGGTTGGGACTGTCAACCATTAGTCTTTCTTTACTATAGAAGTTCTGTAATGTATGTCCTCAAACTCTTGTAGTTCTCTGTACATCGTATTTGGTTTTAAAATGATATTTAGTTCTCAATATTCTTAAAAAAAAAGATGAATGAACGCCTAAAAAATTTCACTACCTTTCATGATTATTCCCATATTGTCATTTAAAATGATTTGTTGTTGTTTTTTGTTGGTATTGCACTCTTTAGTAACAATGGGTGTTAAAGGGCATTGGCTTTCAAAGGCGGAGCCCAAGCATGACCCCGGGGGGGGGGGGGGGGCATGACACCCCCCCTCCACCACCACCGAAGTTTGAGAATTTTTTTTTAGTTGTTTTAAATAATATATAGTTAGGTTTAAAATATTTACTAAAATGCCACTATTTTAATTATTAAATGTATTAGATTTCATTTTGTAATGTTTTACTTATTGTGCCACCAGCCGTCGTAGTCTTTATCTTTCTCATTTCCTTATCCATCTTCATTCTTCCAAATTCTAAATCTCTAGATTTTAAAGTAAACACTAATATATCAAGGTTAGTCCTTTTTTTTTCTTTTTTAATTTAAATTCTTGTAGTATGTTAACTTATACGTAACTATTGTCATCATACAATTGATATCGCACTAATAATACATATATACAATAAGAATAAAGTTTCTTTCATGCAAGATTAGTAATTTGTTGTTCACTAAGTTTATAAGTTAAATAAATCAATATAAATAGTTAAATTATATTATTAGTCAAATTGGGCGATCTGTTTTGCATTTAACGTATTCAATCGTGACGCGAATTCTTTATGTTAGTCGTTAATTTTTTTTAATGACATTTTGGTCTCCGGTTGGACTTCCTGGATCCGCCCCTCAGTTGATGAACCGAGTGCTACAGCTGCTCCATTATTACTAGCTAGCGATTGGTTACTGCAACATAATTGCTTACATATCACCACTCTTGTTGCTCATTTCAAATTGCTTGTGCAGATGCAAACTAATGAAGGTAGGAGCACACTCATCTTTTGCAGAACAAAATTAATTACAGCCAAGAAGTGCATTCTTTGCACATAACGTAACGGAAAACTAGTGTTTTTGGATCTATGCTCAGCAATAGTCTCTTTTGTTTAGAATTCAGGTTGTAGTGTGAGGTAGGAAAGAGTTGTAGATGCACACCTAGGCATGCTTCCTCGATGAGAGTTATTGTCTTAGTGGTGCTTTGTTCCTAGGCTTTCATTTTACTTGTTTTGCCATTACTTTTTCTTTTGTCGTAACTTTGATCTCAACATTTGGCTGTACGGTTCTCTATCATGGGGAGTGTGTGTGTGTATTTCTTCGTTCTCACTAAAAAAAAATGGAACTAGGTCTCTATGCATAGCAGCTGTCATCCAAAATATAAGAAATATTGCTCAACAATTTGTATTTTGTGTTATTATACAGGAACAAAGAGTAGAAGTGAAAGAAGCACATGACCGAGCTAAACGGGCTTTGCCTACGAGTTGTAATACCACTTTTGATTAAATACGAAGAATGTTTATACAAGAAAATAGAAAATCAAATTAGGATCTCGCATGGAATGTTTATACGAGAAAATAGAAAATCAAATTAGGGTCTTACATGGAAGTAGAGAGTAGTAGAAAGTTCCAAAAGGACCCGTGAACATGAAAAGATCTCGAGTATAACAGTAATTGACATGACATGGAAGTAGAGAATAGTATAAAGTTCCAACACGACCCATGAACATGAGAAGATCTCAAATGTAATGGTAATCGACGTAACATGGCATACCGGATAATTGGGATCTAACAAGATGGAGGGATTCCCAGAAGGAGCTCAAGAATTATTCTCCTCTCTTCTTATCCGTTGGTTGCAGCGCACCATCTCTATCACCAATGCATTCAATTTTTTTTCAATGAACACGCATAAAACCTAAGCACATCGACATGACGTGGCGTACCAGATATATGGGATCTAAGAAGATGGAAGGATTCCCAGAAGGGGCTCAAAAATTATTATCCTCTCCTCTTATCCGTTGGTTGCAACGCACAATATCTATCACCAATGCATTCAATTTTTTTGCAATGAACAGGCATAAAACCTAAGCACATCGTATTGCAGGACAAAAGCTAGTGTATTCTGTATCATGCAATTAAAATAACTTCCCCAAAATGATGAGCACCTATCCACAGAATTCTCCTTACAAGGGCCTTTAAGAATTATAAACAACTCGTGCAGCATACTGTATAAATGCTTCTCGCTGCTTTGCCGAAAGATCTAGATCAGGCTTAACTTCACCAAGGGGAGAAAAGTACTGTCCAACATGTCGTTGGATACTTGTTCTAACGTCGGAGGGTCCCACTGCAGTTTTGGTGGGAAAGAAGTCATGATCACATGACGACAAAATAAAAAATTTGTTCACAACCTATTCTGATTGCACCTAAGGGCTCAGTGGGGGTCCTATTTTGCACGACACGTCTGCACAAATATTCAACGCATCAAACCAATCAAAGGGCGAGCGCCTAAGTCACGTGAATTTTTGCTTCGCACGCTTCATGATAGCATTACTCACGATAGCACGTTCGTCACACCGAAGATACCCAAAGGCCTTTTCATAAAAAACATCGACCAACGACGCAACCGGAATGACAAGGTCAAGGGGCAAAGGCCTTGGCCAACCCCATGGGGTCGGCCTCGCCCTCCCCTAAGGCCATGGGGTTGGCCTCTGCCTCCATGGGGGGTCGGCTCGGCCTCCCCCTGATTGTTCACTTTTTGCGTCAAGTCCTTTCCGCGCTTGTTCGCTCTGTACGTTTCGCATGTGACTTTGGAACCTTGTTCGTCATATGGGTACGACTCACGGCAACCCACTCGTCGCAACACAACTTTTGGATTCGTTATTGCCCATCAAAACATCTACTATTGGCGTGCCCAAAGTTCACCTAAAGGGGGAGTAGCCTTGGCCTCCCTTTGTGGGAGATGGCCTTGGCCACCCCCTAGGGTCGGCCTCGGCCTCCCCAAGGGGGATGGCCTTGGCCTTCCCCCAATGGTTGGCCTTTGGCCTCCCTTTCCGCGCGCACTAGTTTTCTCGAGTCTTTGCACCTCCGTCGCCCATCACTCAGCGACTCCGTCGCCCGGATGTCACTCTGCGACCCCCGTCGCCCTAACGTCACTCCGAGACCCCGGTCCCAGGATGTCACTCTGCAACCTCCATCGCCTATTCCCAACACTCATTCCCCTCACATTGCAGCGACTTGGTACGTGGTGTGTGGGGTGACTTGAGCCACACTACTACGGTCGCATCATCACGTCTCGTCCATTTTTTCTTTTCACTTAGAAAAAAATTTCGTTTTTTCGCAACCGACCATCAATGATCACCCTCAGCGGTCTCCCTCGGCACCTTTGTCCGAGCTTAACCCTTAGAAAAATTTTGTAACAAAAATTTTTCACCCCCTACATCCTATGCTCCTTCCAACATTTAAAAAAATTCTCAATGGCCCTCCTCCGTATCACTCTGCCTGCACGAGGTCGGGTCACCACCCTCTCACCCTCGTTCTACACTTGGGAAAATTTCTCAAAATTTTCATCTTCCTCACATACTTCCACCATCCCACTCCTCTCATTCTCATCTTGTACATTGTGAAAATTTTCTTAGGGGGCTCCCTCCTTAGGGCTGTAAAAAAAATATTTCAAAATTCAAATTCATATACAGGCAGGCAGACCCGCGCGCCCGGACCGACCCTTGAGGCCAACCCGCGTGTTCGTTTTCTCTTTCTGTCCTATAACAAACCCGCCCCTACCCGAAACCTGACCCGCGTCCCATTCCCAAACCCAAACCCTAACTCTATTTTTCCTCTCATCTCTTTCTCTTTCCAGCCACCACCCCCTTGCGCCATCGCCAACCTCCTTTGGCCGCGGCCTTCGACAGGCTACCCCATTGCCGATCGTCACCCCAGCAATCGCCGACGACCCCCCTTCCCCTCATCTTCTTTCCCCTCTTCCCCTCGCCCCCGCCTACCCGCAGTAGCCTGCCTTCACTCTGCGGGCCCGCCTTCGGCGCCGCCCTTCCCTTTCCCTATGTTTTCCTCTCCTCCCCCTTTTTCCCTGCCCCCCGACCTCGACCCCCTCCTTCCCGGGCCTCCCCCCTCCTCTCATCCCCTTAATTTTTCCCCCTCTCCCGCAACCTACCCCGCGCCGTGCAGCATCAGCCAAAGAGCCTTGGTCTGCCTCAGCCATTTAGTCGGCCTGTCTTGGCCCCTCATCCCCATACCCCTTACCCCATGGCCATCCTCTATGACACCCATTTCGGCCTTCCCCACACCAAGGCCACTAACCTTCCACCACCTCTCATTTCCCTTCATACCCGCGGTATCCACATCGGTCACCAAATACACCATCTCTTCCAGCCTACTCGACCATCCCACCATATTTGCCTAAGGCCAACGTTGCCTCTGGCTTCGACCCTTCACCTTCACACCATAGTCGACCCCTCTCAACCAATGAACCACCTTATCCCACTCTTTAACGCTGACGACCGAACACCAACACCATCACCGCCACACTACAATTTTTTCTTTTTTTGCAACATAGACCGACGTGCATTGCCCTCTCCCATGCCCCCGTCGTGGACCGTCCCCGTATCGCAACGTCTCATCGCGCCCTTATCGTGCCTCTCATGACGATGTCCCCCGACATTAATGTACTTGGTAGGTGGCGCGCAAGGTAGCTCGAACCACTTACTCCTACTCATTGTTCAATGCTCGTTGCCATGCCCCAGCACTGCGACGCCCGTCGTCTGGGCGCTGACTCCCGGGCGCCATCTCTGCTACGCCCGTCGCCACCACTCGAGCGCCGACTTCATAACCCCCTTCACCGTCGCCCGGGCACCGACTCCGCGACCCCCGTTGTCATCGCCCGGGCACTGTCTCTACGACCCCCATCACCAGCACCTAGGCGCTGACTTCGTAGCCCCTGTCGTCGTCGCCCAGGCACCGTCTCTACAACTCCTGTCACCAGCACCCAGGCACCGACTCCACGAACCCTGTCGCCATCGCTCGGGCGCCGTCTCCACGACCCCTGTCGCTAATGCCCAGGTGCCGATTTCGCGACCCCCGTCGCTCATGCCCCTACGCACTATCATTATGCCCTTGTATCAACTCCTAACCATACTCAGGCTTCAGTAGGTGGTGAGTTGGGTGGCTCGAGCCACCTACTCTTCATCCTTATTATGCAGTGACGACGTCAACAACTTTCGAACCGACGAACATCAGAAAAGTTTCTAAGTGTGAACTTGCAAATATGCTTGCGGTGCCAGCTCGGTTGCCCCTCCACGCATACCACACATAGGGGGCTTATGTTCTCAACCTATTCTGGTTGCACCTAAGGGCCTAGTGGGGGTCCTATTTACACGACACGTCGGCATAAATATTCAACGCATCAAACCGGTCAAAGGGTGAGCGCCTATTAACACGCTTAATGCGTGACTTACACACGATTTTAGGTTAGCATGACTCACAATAGCACGTTTGTCACACTGAAGCATCCCAAAGGCCATTTCATAAAAAATATTGACCAACAGCGCAACCGGAGTGATAGGGTCAAGGGGCAAAGGCCTTGCCCAACCCCATAGGGTCAGCCTCGGCCTCCCTCAAGGCTATGGGGTCGACCTCGGCCTCTATGGGGGGGGGTTGGCCTTGTTCCCCCCTTCCCGGTTATTCACTTTCCGTGCTAAGTCTTTTTCCCACTTTGTTCACTCCGTGTACTTCACATGTGACTTTGGAACCTTGTTTGTCATATGGATATGACTCACGACAACACACTCGTCACAATGCAACTTTCAGATTCATCATTGCCTATCAAAACACATATTGTCGGCGTGCCCGAAGTTCATCTAAAGGGGGGAGTGGCCTTGGTCACCCCCTAGGGTTGGCCTCAGCCTCCCCAAGGTAAATGGTTTTGGCCTTCCCCCAATGGTTGACCTTTGGCCTCCCCTTCTGTGCGCACTTATTTTCTTGAGTCTTTGCACCTTCGTCGCCCGTCACTCCGTGACTCCATCACCCCGGACGTCATTCCGCGACCCCCGTCACCCGGACGTCACTCCTCAACCCCCGTCGCACAAGACGTCACTCCGCAACTCCCGTCACGGGATGTCACTATGTAATCTCCATCGCCCAGATGTCGCTTGGTGACCCCGTCGCTTGGACGTCATTCCACGACCCGTGTCACCAGTGCCAGGGCACCACACTCCAACATTTTGTTGTGCCATGCACCGCGCCACTGATACAGTCGCGCCCCCTGGCTCCTTGTCGTAATATAGTGCCACCGGCACCTTACACACTCCACCGCGCCATGCGCCGCGCCACTAATACAGCCACGCCCCCTGGCTCTTTGTTGCAATATAGTGCCCCCCGCACCTTACACACTCTGCCGTGCCACTGATACAATCGCGCCCCCTAGCTTCTTGTCACACTACAGTGCCACCGCCACCTTACATACTTTGTCACACCCAAGCGTCACGCTGCTGATACAGGCACCTCACTCACTCTGCTGTGGTCCTGCGCCACACTGCTGATTCAGTTGTGCCCCCAGGCTCTTTGTCATAATGTGTGCCCCTGACACCTCACTCACTCCACCGCGCCCATGCGTTGTGGTGCAGATACAGTCGTGCCCCTAGGCTCTTTGTCACAAAGTCATGCCCTTGGCACCATATGCATTTCATCACACCCATACGCCACAATCATGTTACATGCCCCCCTCCATAGTCATTCAACATACCATGCGCCCCCGCCATGGACGTGGAACATGCTTTGACCCACTCCTCAGAGTGTGCAATATCCTACGGGGATAGGCGACTCCTCCGGAACACTATCTCCATCAGGGAGCTCTTCAACTCCCCTTCTACGGTAGATCGCTCCTCTGGGATGCTACCTTGACCCGCTTCTAGTGCTCCGGCACAAAGACTTACCCGCGGGGATAGGCGACTCCTCCAGGAAACTATCTCCTCCAGGGAGCTCTTCAACTCCCCTTCCGACAGATAGACGGCTCCTCTGGGATGTTACCTCGGCCAGTCAGGTAGACGGCCCCTCGGGGATGCTACCTTAATGCGCTTCGAGTTATTCGGCATAAGGACTCACCCGTGGGGATAAACGACTCATCCGAGACACTATCTTCGCCAGGGAGCTTTTCAACTCCCCTTCTACTAGGTAGCGGCTCCTCTGAGATGTTACCTTGGCCAGGTAGGTAGACAGCTCCTCCAGAATGCTACTTCAGCCTGCAGAATAGGTAACTCTTGAGGGACACTATCTCCACCAATGAGCTTTTGAACTCCCCTTCTTCTAGGAAGACGGATCCTCCGGGATGCTACATCGGCCAGTCGGGTAGATGGCTCCTTGGGATGCTACCTTGATGCGCTCTGAGTGCTCCAGCATAAGGACTCACCTGCGGGATAGGCGACTCCTCTGGGACACTATCTCTGCCAGGGTGTCTTCGTGACTGGCCTACATGCTCCGGCACTAGGGGCTTGCGTCAGCATCCCTATGGACTATGATCCCTGGTTCACTTCGAGACAAGAATAGGTCTTCAGAGGGCATCGCGCTTAGTTCACCTGGCAGTTGGGCGTCGGGTCTTCCCCACCACTACCAGGCTTGTGGGACTCTACAAGGGCTTGGACTGGTGGCTAGATCAACGGGTTCTCTGGCCACACTGACGTTGTGGGAGCCAGTCTTTTCAGATAAACAAAGTGACGTTGTGAGGAGCAAGCCGGGTGAATATGCGATCCGACAGTCCGTGAAGCACCGACACTCATGGACCTCCCAGTGACGTGTCATTCCCGGGGAGCGCCATGTGTTGGTTATGACATCATCATCTCAACCTCTATAAATAGAGGTCTTGAGAATTCATTTGGAATGCTTGGACATTTTCTGATGTTGGGACATTCTCAAAACTTCTCATTTTCTCATTCTAGAATCCTAGAGAGAAAACATAACGGACCCTGACTCTGGACCTAAGCATCAGACTGTGACTATCGTCATGTATTCACCATGTGCCATCGCCCTCGCAGCACTGCCACCCTCAGGCTATGTCTGGGAAGCCTTGGTCTCTGCCCTTGCTCCATCCTTGCTGTGTCCCACATCAACATACTTGGCATCTGACTCGGACTGCATTCCTTGTGGCACCTCCATGTCGACTGCGAACCCACTTTCCTTGTCATCAAACTTGTTAAAATTGTAGCAACTAACGATTATAACTCGAGAAAGATCATTACAAGGCCACGAAGGTAAAATAAACAACGTTGTTGATACCTTGGGTGCGTAATCTTTATCCACCAAACGTGAGCGAACCCCCTAATAAGGACATACAGGAGCAAACACATTGATGAAGATAACAATGTCTAATGAAATTAAAATTAAGAAATTATACCTCACAAAAATCAGTTGAAATCTGCTCAGAGGCTGAATGCATGGACATTCGATATTCACAAATCAGACACTGATCGAGAGTCTGAAATCTGCCTTCACGTATCTGACACAAGATACCAGTGGAGTTCACATAATGTACATTGAAAAATTTACTGATCTTAAGGAAACCTTTAAGCTCAATGTAATACCCCAGATTTTTCGGGTATTTGTGTAAAGAACAATTAAGAAAATATTCGGATTTTGAATTAAGTAATGGACCTTAGAGAATTTTCTTGGAGTCATTTTAGTGACGAAATTGATATCTAATAGTCTTAGTGCCTAATGTGATAAGATTATATATATATATATATATATATATATATATATATATATATATATATATATATATATATATATATATATATATAGAGGAAGAAGAAGAGATTTCGATCTGGATTATGATTTTAAGTCATATTGTGATGAAGACTTTTAGTTATGTTATAATTACACTAGTAATAAGGACTTTCAGTTGTGTTATAATTTCACTAGAAATTGGAACTTCAAGTCATATTAGAATTAGACTAGCAAACTATATAAGGATGAAGAAGACGTTAAAGTTTTAGTGACAAAGGAGAGAAAAGAAAAAAGAGTCAAGTGCATTCTTCTGAGTAAGGTGGTGATTGATCCAAGATAAAGAGAAGATTTTTGACATGATATTCGTGACTTTGGGGTAAGAGTTCTTACTCCATCTTTTCGTTTTATACAAAGAAATCTATGCGCTATCGTTTGAATCCCAAAATATAATTGACTTTGAGTTTATTAGTCATCAAACTTGTTTTGTTGATTCCCTTGCGATTTATAAATTTCTCTCTTCCTTTTAGCAGCATAACATAGTTGTTTCAGCACTATGTTCTCCTTTCACGATCAAGAAGTTGTTTTCAATGCCACGTGTCCTTTTGTGTTGGTTTAAGAAATTAATTTACAATTCTTTTCAATGATAGCACTCTACCCTAATTTGGGTTAAACCGTGTCGCCTTTGCCACATGTCAAGTTTCTAATGATCCTTTGGTTGTTGATAATCTCCTTTGATACCCTCGATTTTCGTGTTATTAAGTTTTCAATAAAAAAACTTCTTTTGACGATATCTCACTCGTTTGTTCCCCAATCGAGCTGATTTTTGTTTCGTTGAATTCGTATTTTTATTCTCTTCAGTATAAGTCTATAATAACTATTTTTGGACTTCGAATGAATATTTACTATATTTATCAAATTACTTTATGGGTGATATTTGTGTTTGAACGTCACTTTTAATTATCGTGACTTATTTGTGAAGCGCCTGTTGCAATATTTGATATGGTATAATCGTGATTTGCGATACCTAATAATAAGCAATTTATGTATGTGATGCCCACAAGATTTAGTAATTATATTTTGATATTCGACTTATTGGTTGTGTAACTCCTTTTTGGGTTGATTTGTTATTCATTTGTAAATTGATATTCGACTTATTAGTTATTTAGCTTCCTTTTTGATCACTTCTGCTATTTACTTGTGAAATTCTTTTGAGTTACTTAAATTCTTATTTATTAATTCTATTCGATAAGTCCAATTTGTTATTTGTTTTCGGTAATCCTTTTTTGGTCACTTTGTATTCGTTTGTGAAATTTGATTGAGTTATCTAAATTTCTATTTATTGGCTCTATTTGATAACTCTAGTTTTTGTATTCATTTTTGGCCCTCTGTGTGCAAGATCTTTTATTGGGCAATTCGTGCTCACCCCTTTGTTTTTCCTTGTAGGCTAAAAGTAGCACGAATTGCGAGATATTAGTGTAGTGGTGGGAATTGCTATGGTTTCTGATATTGAGAATAGACAAAATATTGGTTAGCAGATTTATATTCCTTTGGATTCAGATATTTAGTTTGAGAGATTGGTAATAAAGTTTTGGATTATTTTGGAGTTAAGTTTTTTAAGGGATTATATTTAAGTATTGGATTATTACTTTGGAGTTTTGATATTTAGATAATTGTGTTTGTGGTATCCTAGATGCTCTGCTCTACCTTTATAATAGTTATGTCATCGACGTGTTTGGATTTTGGTTTAAGGACGTGTTCGGATTCTTAAGTTCGGGATGCTACACTCAAGGGTGAGGCTGCGTCTTTTAGCCTTTTAAGGTCAATATGCACCATGCATCATCTGTTTTAGTGGCCTCACTTTCCTGAAAATAGTCAGATAAATAAATCAACAGTGATGCCTCAACAAGAATGCGAATAAGAGATACATGTTAAAATTCACCAAATACCCTCAGACAAGAAGGCAATGGGCCGGCACATGCATGAAAATGCGTGAATATGAGATAACCGACAGGACATAGTGTAATATCCCATACTTTTTTTGTGATATCTGACACAAGTTTTGTGTGGGAGTTAAATAAGTACTTAAAGTTGGAGGGGTCTTTTAGTAATTTTCCATCTTAGAGTTTCCAGCCCCTTTTGGTTCTTCTGCTTCTTATTCCTTTAGGCCGAGTTAACATGGAGAAGGGTTTGGGCAGCTCGTTACTCAAATTGTTGACAATTAGCTTTTTCTTTTCTCAAGTTGTTGACAATTAGCTTTTTCTTTACTCAAGTTGTTGACAATTAGCTTGTTCTTTTTTATTTTACCGTCCCATCTTTTTAGGTCTATCATTTTATTTCCCACAGCCAGGAAGATGCTGTTAGTGTTTTCCAAAATATAGTGTCAAGTTTGGTTCATTTTCTTTGTCAAAATGATGAGAAGAATGTGAAGACGCAAAGAGGGAGGAATCCCACATAGAAGGGAATTGAAAAAGTAAGTGGTATATAATAGAGAACTCCGCTTACTTTAATACGTATGTGGTATGCTAAGGTGTATGCATGTGCACCGAGTATGGTGCGAAGCACCATACAAGGAACGATCACAAGCATGCACGAGCGCGCGTGGCAGTGGGCCATGAGGCGGAATGTGGCGCTTTGATGGCGCACTTTGCACTTCTCACGTGCGCATCGTCGTGAGACATAATTGGACACCTTTAAGTTTTTGTGACGAAAACTAGGCCGCCGATGTAACGGATCGGGTTGGATCCGATCATCGGCTGCTGGGTGGGTACACTTGCACCGGTTCGGGTTATACCCGAACGGTTGCACCTGTTAGGCAGCTGGGTGGTTCCAGTTCGGGGCAGACCCACCTGTTGGGAGCTGGTTAGTTATTAGTCCAGATCTGGACCATTAATCTTAACAGTTTCTGATCCAACAGTCTAGATTGCTTGGGTGCATGATGAAAGGGTGTGACCCTTGATTAGCAACCACTAGTGCTTTAAATAGAGCACAATGGTCAGATTTTCAGACCATATAGATGAGCCTCTACTCTTCATTTTTTCCTTTCTGTAGATCTTTTACAACAAGAAATATCTGCAGAATTTCTTACTTGTAAAACCGTTATCCAGATTTTCATACACTCTTCTGTGGGGTGAATATCGTGTGTGCAAACGCTATTCACTAGTGCGCTTCGTTGTATCTTGAAGGGTATTTGCCTGCAACCCACTGTACACTATTTTTGGTGGGGGCAAATATAAACTTAAGGAAAGCGTTTTACAACGTGCCTCGAAACCTTTTTCTTTTCAGTCACAAAGCCATACCTATATCACCACCAACAAGCTTAAGTTTATATTTCTGCTACAATGGCGTTCGTGATGTTAAAAGACATAGGCTCAGATTTCCACCGCTTGGAGCGCTTCGATGGTGAGGACTTCGTTCATTGGCAAAGGAAGATGCACTTTCTACTCGTAACATTGAAAGTGTACTATGTGATCATGAATCCAAGACCTCCAGAACCCGGTGAAAATGAGGAGGAAAGTGTTGCTAAAACACGTGAAAGATTGAGGTGGGATCAAGACGATGAGATATGTCAAGGACATATTTTGAATGGCATGTCTAATATGTTGTTCGATGCTTATCAGACTGTCAAGACTGCTAAGGAACTTTGGAACCAATTGGATACATCACCGAGGATGCTACCAGTAAGAGGTTCATTGTTTCTAAATTTTTTTATTACAAAATGGTTGATGGTAGATCGGTTATGGAACAATTTAATGAGATTAAGACTATTCTTGATCGTTATTCCCAACACAAGTTAGCCTTGGATGAATTTATTGTGGTTACATCTATCATTGATAAATTACCTCCTTCTTGGAAGAATTTTAAAAACAGCCTTAAGCATCGCAAGGAAGATGTCAACCTTGACGAGTTGGGTACTCATCTTCAGATTGAGGAAGGAGAGTCATCCAAGAAGGACTCTCGTGAGAACAAGAAAAAGAAGCTTAAAGGGAATGACGATGAGGACAAGGACAAGAGAAAAAAGCACAAAAAGGAAGTGTTATCACTGTGGCAAACCAGGGTACCATAAGCATGATTTCTGTGCCTTGAAGAAACAAAAAAAGGCGACCAAAAACAATTTAGTCACGGTAATCAGTGAAGCAAATGTTCTTGAAGATGACGATGCATGGTGGATTGATTCGGGTGCGACAAGGCATGTGTGTAATGACAAGATGTTTTTTACAACCTATGAACTGGTGAAGGATAGAAGTATTCTTTACATGGGAAACTCGTCAATTGTGCAAATTCCGGGCAAAGGAAATGTCGAGCTCAAGTTTACATCCAGAAAGTTGTCGGATTAGGATCCCCTGCTGTAACCCATGGTTACAGCAGGGATGTTGTGATCCCAAATGAGAGAGGGGGAAGAGAGAGAGGTGTTGTGTTGTGATCCCATGTAAACCATGGTTACTCTCTCTCTCTCTTCCCTCTCTTTCTCTTCCCCCTCTCTCATTTGGGTGCACAGCACCCCTGCTGTAACCATGGGTTACAGCAGGGGATCTTGATCCAAAGTTGTCACCCTCACTAATGTTTGTCATGTGCATGAAATTAGGAAGAATTTAATTTTGGGTTGTATGCTTAACAAGTTTGGTTTCAAACTTTTTTTTGAAGCTGATAAGTTTGTACTCTCTAAGGGAGGGATTTTTGTGGGAAAGAGATATTTTTGTGAGGGATTGTTTAAGCTCAATATTAATAATAAGAATGTTATTTCTGCTTATATTATTGAGTCACTATCTTTTCTTTGGCATAATTGTTTAGGATATGTTAATACTAGAAAAATTAATGACATGATTAAATTGAATCTTTTGCCTAGTATGCATGTAGATAAAGGATTTTGTAGGACGTGTATACTTACTAAAATCATTAGAGCTCTTTTTCAAAATAGACAGAGAGTCTAAGATTTTAGATTTAATACACAGTGATTTAGGAGATTTTCACTCCTCTCCTTCGTTAAGAGGAAACTCTTATTATGTGACTTTTATTGATAATTATTCTAGGTATTGCTATGTTTATTTATTGCATAATAAAAATGATGCCATGCTTAGTTTTGTCATATACAAAAATGAAGTAGAAAATTTTTGTGATGCCAAAATTAAAGTGCTTAGAACCAATAGACGAGGAGAGTATTACGATCCACCATTTTTTTTTGGAAGAAAATGGTATAGTACATGAACTTTCTGCACCGTATACAACACAACAAAAAGGTGTGGCGGAAAGAAAGAATAGGACATTAGTCAAAATGGTTAATGCCATGCTCTCCAATTCGGGTCTAGGAAAAGGATTTTGGGGGGAAGCTTTATTAACGGCTTGCTACATACTATATAGAGTTCCAACTAAAGGGAATAACGTTACTCCTTATGAATTATGAAAGAAAAGGAAGCCTAATCTGAATTATTTTAAAATTTGGGGTTCTAAGGCCGTTGTAAGAGTTCCAGAACCAAAAAGGAAGAAATTGGGTGAAATACGCATTGAATGTATTTTCATTGGTTATGCTTTACACAGTAAAGCATATAGGTTCATGGTAGTGGAACAAAATGATTTTTATTCTAAAAACACTATCATTGAATTTAGAGATGCCATCTTTGATGAAAGTAGGTTCCAATCACTTCCTAAGCAAGTTGAGCAAAAGGAAGGTCAACGTGAAGTTGAGAAAAACCATGAAAATGAAGTGGAACCTAGGAGGAGCAAACGAATGAGAATTGCTAAAACCTTTGGACCCGATTTCTACATGTATTTGGTAGAAGGAACTAGGACGACAATACACAACTCCATACAGATTGTCTTAAATATGGAATCCGACCCTAGGACTTATGAAGAGGCTATGCAGTCTCAAGATTCTTCCTTTTGGAAGGAAGCAATAAATGAATAGATTGATTCAATCATGGGAAATGGGACATGCAAATCGGTGGACTTACCACCTAGTTCTAAACCCATTGATTGTAAATGGATCTTCAAGAAAAAGTTAAGGGTCGATGGATCAATTGAAAAATTTAAGACAAGGTCAGTGGCTAAAGGATTTTCCCAAAAGGAAAGTGTCAATTATTATGACACTTATGCACCAGTGGCAAGGATAGCCACCATTAGGGTGCTTATAGCACTAGCTTCCATCTATAAGCTAGTAATTCATCAAATGGATGTTAAAACGCATTCTTGAATGGTGAATTAGAGGAGGAGGTATACATGCAACAACCGGAAGGGTTTGTTGTACGTGGGTAAGAAAATAAAGTTTGTAAATTCATTAAGTCATTGTATGGACTTAAGAAAGCCCCTAAGCAGTGACATCCAAAATTTGATCAAATTGTGGTGTCTAATGGTTTCAAAATACATGAATCTGATAAGTGTGTGTACAGCAAGTTCGATGGCAGTAAGGGGGTTATCATTTGCTTATACGTAGAAGATATGCTCATTTTTGGTACTGACATGGAACAAGTTGTAAGGACAAAGAAATTCTTATCCGATAATTTTGAGATGAAGGACATGGGTGTTGCTGATGGGATTTTGGGAATTAAAATCTTAAGGAATAATGGTTGCATAACCTTGTCTCAATCTCATTATATTGAAAAGGTGTTAAAAAGGTTTGACCATTTGGACACCACTCCAGTTAGTACACCATTTGATGAGAGTATAAAGTTGTCTCCCATTGATGGTAGAGCTGTGAGACAACTAGAATATGCAAGTGCAATAGGCTGTCTAATGTATGCCATGACTTGTACGAGACCGGATATTGCTTATGTAGTAGGAAAACTTAGTAGATATACTAGTTGTCCTAGTAATATGCATTGGAATGCAGTATATAGGGTCTTTAAGTACCTTAAACGAACCATGGATTTTGGCATATGTTATAACGGGTATCCTTTTATTTTGGAATGATACACAGATGCCAGTTGGATTATGTATTAGGAGGGATTATTCTTCCACAAGTGGATAGATTTTCACACTTGGTGGGGGTGCAATATCCTGGGGTTCGAAGAAACAGACTTGCATTACTGATTCTACCATGGCAGCAGAGTTTATTGCTTTAGCTGCACGGGCAAAGAAGCAGAATGGCTAAGAAATTTGCTTTTAGAAATTCCTTTATGGCCTAAGCCTATGGCTCCAATATCGATAAGGTGTGATAGTCAATCAACTTTATCATGAGCATGTAGCAAAGTGTATAATGGAAAGTCTAGAGATATTGGTCTTAGACATAGCTACGTGAGGCCGTTGATTACTGAAAGGAGTAATCACATTGAAATTTGTGAGGTCATTAGAAAATTTAGCGGATCCGTTAACTAAAGGGCTTCTAAAGGAAAATGATTATTAGAACCTCATGAGGGATGGGTCTTAAGCCCATGTCAAGGATCACCAATGATGGAAATCTCGACTCAACGCTTGCTAACACCAAGTCTTGAGTTCAACGAGTCAAAAGTACATTATGATGGTGATTACAAGCACAAAATTTTTAGTCATCCCAAGGTCATGTGCTTGGTAACCGTAATGAAAGAATAGGGTGAGCATTATGCTCTTAATAGGCCTATAAAAGGATCATTCTTTGGAGTGTTAGCTACGGTACACTCTTGATAGACCTGACTAGTGAATGTGAAGTGGGGCCGCTTCTGTCGAGTTTAAGGGCTAAACTCTAGAGCACTCATAAAAAACAAGATACAAATTACAAGGCCTTTATTGTATAAGCAGTTTTCTAGATTTGTGTATCGATAGGAGTTTCATGTGTGATATGTGACCGGCTAGTCAGCAAGGATAGGTGGTTCAAAGTTTATCTACCACACTTTTTCAGATTAGCCTTGTTATGTAATCACTAAGTGAAGATTCAAGTCGTAAGACATTTTCATATATGCATGTACTTCACTAGATAATAAGATCTGGTTTTTTGTTTTGTTTTTGTTTTATATTTTATAAAATGGTGAGGATTGTTAGTGTTTTTCAAAATATAGTGTCAAGTTTGGTTCATTTTCTTTGTCAAAATGATGAAAGAAATGTAAAGAGACAAAGAGGGAGGAATCTCACATAGAAGGGAATTGGAAAAATAAATGGATATATAATAAAGAACTTCACTTACTTTAATACTTATGTGGTATACTAAGGTGTATGCATGTGCACCGAGTATGGTGCGAAGCATCATACGAGGAATGATCGCGCGCGCGCGTTCGCTCGTGGCAGTGGGCTTTGAGGCGCAATGTGGCGCTTTGATGGCGCACTTTGCACTTCGCACTTCGCAGGTACACATTGTCGCAAAACGCGATTAGACGCCTTTAAATTTTCATGACGAAAACTAGGCCGCCAGTGCAACGGATCGGGTCTAATCCTACCTTCGACTGCTGGGTGGTTACACTTGCACCGGTTCCGGTTATACCCGAATGGTTGCACCTGTTAGGCAGTTGGGTAGTTCCAGTTCGGGGTAGACCCACCTGTTGGGAGCTGGTTAGTTATCAGTCCAGATCTGGATCGTTAATCTTAACTGTTTCTGATCCAACGGTCCAGATTGCTTGGGTGCATGATGAAAGGGTGTGACCCTTGATTAGCAACCCACTAGTGCTTTAAATAGAGCACAATGGTCAGATTTTCGGACCATATAGATGAGCCTCTACGCTTTAGTTTTTCCTTTCTGCAAATCTTTTACAACAAGAAATTTATGCAGAATTTTTTACTTGTAAAACCGTTATCCAGATTTTCATACACTCTTCTGTGGGGTGAATATCGTGTGTGCAAACGCTATTCACTAATGCGCTTTGTTGTATCTTGGAGGGTATTTACCTGCAACCCACTGCACACCATTTTTTGTAGAGGCAAATATAAATTTAAGGAAAACATTTTATAACGTGCCTCGAAGCCTTTTTCTTTTCGTCACAAAGCCATACCTATATTACCACCAACAGATGCAATACTGCATCATCACATATATAGCTGTTTTGATTAGTTGTAGTGTGCCCCGGTGGAACCTCCAAGCAGTGATGGCCTTGTGCTCTTAGTCAGTTTTTATCTTTTTATTTCCCAGCCAATCACCTCCAGTTAGCAACTTCATAGTTTAGTTTTTTTAGTTGACCTTTTGGTGTTATTCACTTGTCCTTGAATCAGGTAAACCATGAATCACAAGGCCCTCTTGTGTTCTTTTGTACTCTGGTTTATTCGTTTTCTGGGTAAACGGTTTTGTCTATTGAAATCCAACCCAATAGTACCACTTACTATAAATTTTTTTAAGGGATTTTCTATCTTTTGCTGTGGTAAGGATGATCATTTTCTTTGTTTTCTAGAGATAGACATAGTTAGGGTCTCGTAACCTGATTATATTCAAGAGCTTTTGTTAATTTTGATGCATAATCCTATTTCCATGGCAGTCCCTCGTTATTCTTCACACTACTGTATTTGCTCCTTTTTATTGGATACTCAGCTTGCTAAACTGTTCCAAATAGGGCATATACATGCATGCTATTCACCATCTCAATCTCTATTTCTTGTGTTCCGTCAAGAACACAACCATCACGTAAAATTATTTTACCCAAATGATTCATCCTCATGTATACTCATTTGCCCTCTTGAAGGCTGATGGACTTTTGTACCCCATTATTATTTCAATCTTGGCATTACACAGTTCCGCTTTCTAATTTGAAGGTGTGTTGTTTTGTGCTCCCGTTAATTAGTTTGGTTAATAAACTCAACTCTTTTGTCTATTTGAATTCAAATCAACAGTGCCACCTTGCAGGACACTACTTTGTGAGATTCGAATATGTTGCTAGTTTTGCCCTGATGCATTTTGGTCAATTATTTGTTCTGTTGTGGCATATGATCATTACGAACAACAACTCATTTTACACAAAGGGGGAGTCTATAAGACTTTTGCAGTCATTCTAGTGACTTTTGTAGTTACTTAGTAACTTTTGCAATCACTTCGGGCTTTTGTAGTCACTTCTAGTGACTTTTGGATAGCCTTCTTGACGACGGCTATTACGCTACCGATTTCGTGCCTTCGAGTTTTGTGTTTAAATTGAGTTTTTAGGACAAATTGTGCATATTTGTTTCGTCTTATTTGTATAATTGTCAAATATGTGTCACTTGCTCGTCAAAGCTTTGGCTTAGTTTGTGACTTTGGATTATTGTATTGTTTATTATGAATCCCCTTTGAATCCTCCTTCGGTTCCCCTTATTGGGCAATTCAAGCTCACTGCCCACCCACTTTTTGTTTGCTTTGTACCTTACCACAGATAGAAGACGTGATTATAAGCTTTGTCACCCTTGGGAAATTAGAGCATTTATTTTATTCGTTTAATCGGATAATTTAATTCATTTTGAGAACTTTGTGGGTAAATATATAAATTTTGTAACTTTATGCAGCTGCATCCCATCTATCACAATCTATATGACTGAAAGAATAATCACCGCTATGTAATTGTTTAGCCTAAAAAAGATTTTGCAAAACGTTATGACATCTTTATGATAATTCAAATCTTAGATAACTATAGATCAAATTGATTGCTTTTGGATATATTCAAAAACACATAAAAAAGGATGGTCAAAAAACATTGAACAGGACCATGAAACAAAGCAATTAGAACACAAATATTGCCACTATAACACAATATTCTGAACTTTGAGTTTATTACTTTTCTTAGTCTTACTTTTGGGTTGGATGAATTATCCGAAGAAAATTGTTTTTTCCAGGGTTAATTCAATGTTTTAAAATGGGGGTTACCTTAGAGAAAGGTAAAATACCTCCACTTGCTTTCATTTATGCTCCAGCTTGTGCCTCTTTGTTCTTACTTTTATGATTTTCAATTTCATTGTAAGGACTGTGATTGATCTTTAATTTAATTTTTTGTACTTAGTTTTATCAAAAATATGTATAAAGAGGATATATTGATGAATGATGCACCACATAAAGTTGGAAATTAAAAAGAGGTCTCACACTCATATGGATATACTAAGTGCAAGAACATAAAAAATATAATCTTATGTAAGTCCTTAAATTTAACTTCTTAATCTATCTTTTTATACAGAACAACATTAATGCTTACAATATTATAAAATAGAGCCACATTCTTATTAGATGTGAAATAAATCAAATAATTGATTACTCATCGCATATTTAACTTTTGAATATTTTATTTTGGAATTTCGAATCTTAATTTAAGTGCTCTTCAATATTAGTGTTATTTGTTATTTCGAGTATAGAAAGATGATAAATGTGGAATCGTTCTGTTATTTACTATTATGAAATAGTTCCAGCATTATCCTTTCATTCATTTTCTCTTAATAATGATGTTGCTTGTATCTGAATGGCACAAATGTGATATATTTTGAGTTCGAGGTTTCATTTCAAATACGAATGAATCATACTTCAATACTTTCAAGATAATACTTAAGTACTGGAGCTTAACTCTACGGGAATATACTACAATTCGAACATATTGATAGCCATTAAATATAACCGACCCATGCCTTTGTGCGGGTTACCGAACTAGTCATATATAATAGATGAAGTGTTGTGCATTTTGAGGCAATAATGTTCTTTTCCTTTTCCATCCCTTTTAAATTATGTGAATTCATCGTGTTCGTTTTCATGTCCTTTTTTTGTTGAATATAATTAATGCGCTATCACGTAATACGTAGTAGGTTCGAAAACATACCATATGAAATCTCCAAAAAATTCCGGCGATGGATCCTTGTTGTTACGAGCCTCCAATACGCTTGTTTTTTTTTGCATGTACGAAAACAGCTACTAGAGTCGAGTTCTTCGTCCACGAATCAAATCCTAGAGCTTGGTGATTGCTCTAGAGAGAGTGTAACAGAGAGAGGGATTGTCTTGTGACTTATTGTCTGTGACTTCTAGTTGCATGACTTCTATTTCTTGGGATATCTCTAACCTTTATACAGAGATAGTATTTATAGATAGACTTCACCTCAAACACTATGAGATAAATATTGTATTTATCTCAAACACTTAGGAGATAAATAACCTCTAAAAACTGTAATTATCCAGACTAACAAATACACATTATCTGTTAGTGGGTGGATAATGGGTCCACTGACCCAATTTATTAATAGCTCCCACTCGCCCACACACAGGGCAAATACATCACTCTAAAAAATCTCTTGTCCGCACAGGATATCCAGTTGAGGAATATTGTATTAAGTTATCACCAAACTAACACAATACATCACTCCAAAAAATCTCGTATGTACCCCAGATAGTTCAACTACACCAGATTAAACATTCTCAAATCCCTCATAATGAGCAGTGTTAAACCTCTATGTTATGTATTCATGACTCATATCAAAACGAAAATCGACAAAGTCGCCCGGGCTATGAATCACACAACATGGTGTAATATTGAACTTTCTTCCCAAAGCCCTCATGTCATTCCAATTAGACCCAACCACTTTCCTAGACATGCCCCGCGAGACCGCATCATCCATGATCTAAGGGTACATGCTAAAGTAGCGACATTGAGTATCCTCTTCATGACATAGTCTAAGGTGAAAAGGGTACCATATATGATCAAAAAATATCAATCCAAGTGGCTCACACAGTGACGAAGCAGGGATTCATTCGTCACTCCCACTGTCGGTCTGCATTTAGCACATGCAGTATGATTTGCATGCTATGGCGTAACCCGTAAGGGCGTGTCACATAAATGTATAATAAAATACGTCATACGAATCTGAGTCTAGTCGATGTACAAGCGCCTAACCTGAGTTTTTCAGCCCAGTCACTCTCATAGTGCCTGTCTGAAATCTCACATTCGGCTGTAAACAGGCTACATAGAGTTGTGGAGATACTCTATGATCGACTTATCTTTTTAGGTCTCATCTTAGCTCCAACTAAGGCGACATGTTTGTTTATAAGCTATATCATCTTATTCGCCCTCTTGGCGCCTAAGACAATTATGTCTCATCTTGCTCGCTATCTTAGCGCCAAGGTGAATTACCCGTGTGAGTGGGTCAATTCAAGCCTGGTGACACTCTCAATAAGGATGTATATGTAATCACATTCATTCCAAAAATAAACTCAAATCAAGGAATGAAAATATCATAAATAATGTCAAGTACATAAGATGCCATAAACATATCAAACCCTACGTAGTCCCATACTCCTAATGTGAGAAAGGAAAACATCTCTAGCAATAGGCTTGGTCAAAGGATCAGCCACCATTCTGCCAGTAGGTATATGCTTTATGGTCACCTCTCCTTGCACAACTAAAGTTCTAATGAAGTGATAACGAAGGCCTATGTGTTTGGTCTTCCCATGATATTTAGGGTCCTTTACAAAATCTAGGGCAGCTGTATTGTCACAGTGAATAGTGACAGCCTCGTCTGCATGAGCTGTAAGCCTGTAACCCCTAGAGCCTGTAAGAATGACCTCAACCAAACAACTTCCTGGACTGCTGCTGAACAAGCAACATACTCCGACTCCATCGTGGATAGGGCGATGCAAGTATGTTTCTTGCTGTACCAAGAGATAGCTCCACCTCCTAGAATGAATGCTTAACCTGAAGTGGATCTGCGCTCATCTCTATCACCGCCCCAATCATCATCGTTGTATCCTCTCAGTCTCAAGTCTCCACCATGATAACACAGGACGAGATCAGCAGTTCCATTTAGGTATCGAAGAATCCTTTTCACCACATTCTAATGAGCGGGTCCAGGATTACTCTGATAATAACTCACCATTCCAACGACATAGCAGATGTCTGGATGCGTACACAACATAGCGTACATCAAACTCCCTACTGCAGCTGCATAAGGCACTTTGGACATCTGATTCTTTTCCTCATCATTCTTTGGGCATTGGTCTATGCTTAAGGTACATGTCTTGTCCATTGGAGTGTCTATGGGTTTTGAGTTATGCATACAGAATCGTTCAATGACCTTCTTGATGTATGTCTCTTGACACAAACCAAGGTCTCTTTGGACGATCACGTATGATTTTAACCCCAAGCACATAATTAGCTTCTCCCATGTCCTTCATCTTAAAAATCGAGGACAACCACTGCTTAGTGGCAACAATGGAACTCATGTCATTCACAGCTAAAAGAATGTCATCCACATACAAAGAAAGGATCAGAATATTTTTCTTGGATCATTTTACGTAAACACAATGGTCTTGTTCAATCATTTCAAAACCTATAGAGGTAACGGCATGATGAAACCTAAAGTACCACTGCCTATACGATTGTTTGAGACCATATATAGAACATTTGAGCTGGCAAACTTTGCACTCATGTCCCTTGACTTCAAAACCCTCAGGTTGAGCCATATAAATCTCTTCGTCTAGTTCTCTATTGAGAAATGCAGTCTTAACATCCATAAGAAAAAGTTCTAAATCCTACTAGGCGACAATAGTTAGGATCAAACGAATTGAAGCAAAGCTCACCACTGGGGAGAATGTGTCTTCATAGTCCACACCCCGCTCTTGGGTATAGCCTTTCGCCATAAGACGTGCCTTCTACTTGTCAATTGACCCATCTGCCTTGCGTTTGACTTTTAAAACTCATTTGTTTCGAACAGTATTGCACCCTAGCGGAAGTTCAACCAACTCCCAGACCTGATTCTTCTCCATTGAGCTCAACTAATCTTTTATTGCAGTCATCCACTCATAACTAGCAGGTGAAGATAAGGCTTCTTCCACAGAAGTGGTCTCATCTTCATCAGTTGGAGTGCACATAAGAATTCCACCGTCAATCTCAAAACAACAACGTGGAACTCTTCCTTGTGCACCTCTATGCAGTTGAGAATCTTGTTGACCTGATGGTCCTGATGGTGTGCTCCTATTGTCTAGGATGCTCCCACTAGGTTGAAGGTCACTTATACTATCTTCAGCGATATAGGATGAGGAGCTAATTCCCCACCTTCGCTTTGAGATGGTAAAGTGGCTTTAACTTCCTCTAACTCATACATGTTAAGATTCTTACTTGCGTTTCCAATGCTAAAAAAATTACTCTCTATGAAATCGACATCACGAGACTCTATTTCAGTCCTTCCACCATTTGGATGTTCACCATACATCACATAGACTTTAGAGTTTTCAGAATACCTCAAGAAGATATTCTTTTTAGCTCTAGGCCCTAGTTTTTCATACTTATGAGAAGTACTGTGAACATAGCCTTCTGAGCCCTATGGGAGTAAGTTATTCAAATTTGGCTTTTGGCCATTCCAAAGCTTATATGGGGTGGATTTGACTGATTGTGAAGGCACTCGATTAAGTATACAGGCTGCAGCCAAAGGCATCCCCCAAAAAGATATTGAAAGGTTTGCTTACGCCATCATAGACCTAACCATATTTAACAAAGTTCTATTCCTTCTTTCTGCAATACCATTTTGTTGTGGAGTATTAGGAATAGTAAGTTGCATGCGTATTCCTTTTTCCTCACAAAACTTCTTGAAGTGATCGGACAAATATTCGCATCCCCAGTCAGTGCGAAGAGTTTTTAAACTCTTCTCTTTCTGATTCTCAACATCTACTACAAAGCGTTTGAAACAATTGAAAGCTTCATAGCGGTGAGATATCAGATACACGTAACCATATCGCGTATAATCGTCTATCAATGTAAGGAAGTAAGAGGCGCCATGGCGTGCCTTTACACTCATAATCCACATATATCAAGGTAAACTAGCTCAAGTGGCTGAGTTGCTCTCACAGCGTTTCCAAAAGGCTTCCAGCATGCTTTACCGGCCAAACAAGCCTCACATGTTTGTAGATTGACTCTTGCGAGTGGGCCCAAAAAGTCTTTCCTAGCCAATCGAGTCATTCTATCTTGGCCTATGTAGCCCAGTCTTGCATGCCAGGTGGTAGAATCATTCACAATATTATCATTCACCACATAAGAATAAGAGGACTGAGAATTAATTAAATCCAATTGAAAAAGACTATCCATGCGAAAACCATGTCCGAACAAAACATCATCCAAAAAAAATGTCCAACTTATTACCCCTAAAAATAAAGGGAAAACCACTGTCTAATAAAGCAGTAACTGAAAGTAGATTAAGCCAAACAGTGGGTGCATATCACATATCCTCAAGAATCAATGTGCACCCAGTGCGCAACTTGAGCTGGTAAGAACCAACCCCTTCCCATGAAGATATGTTTGCTTCCCACTGGAATCCAATGATAATCTACAAATCCCTCTCGATCACGTGCTACATATTTTGTTGCACCTGTATCCACAAACCACATAGGTAGGGAATGAGCAACCATCACGTGTGATAAAACATATAACTGAAAGAGAGATTCAGAAGGTACCTTCTTTGGCTCAGTGCAATCACGAGCGAAGTGTCCTTGCTGTTGACAGTTAAAGCATTTGACTTTAGACAAATCTTTTTTTCCACTACGTTTTCCTCTCTTGATTTTCTTCATTTTTCCTTCCTTTGGCGCCGAAGTGCTAGCCTCACCTTTCTTGCCTTTCTTATTTTGTCTTCCAGCTTGCCATTTGCTGTGCTCGATCCCCCTTGGACAACATAAGTAAAGGTCTTGTCAGCATCTCGAGTCTCGGCCTCGAGGATGGCATGCTGTGAAACATTTGAAAAGTTCTTGATGTTTTCACTGTGGGTCAATATCTGTTTCATATTGGCCCATGAGGTAGGAATGGACCTTATGACAGCTCTGACTTGCTGCTCATCTATGAGCGCATGGCCAGCATCCTTCAGCTTACCAATCATATTGGACATCAACCTTAGATATTCACTCATGGTATGCTTAGGGTCTTTTGCGTGCTCCTCAAACTTTCTCACAAGGCTACAAAGCTGTGTAGTTGAGGTTCCACCAAAAGAGAACTTGAGCTGATCCCATAAAACTTTGCAAGTTGGACGTTCATCATACTGCCCGATTAGATCATTTTGCAAGATGCTCAACAAGGTGTAATGCGCACTACAATCTTTCTGATTCCACTTATGGTAGGCAGTGGGGTCTCTTAGGGTTTTCCCTCAGTGGGCACGACCATCTCTTTGGTCAAGTGCTCCTCAAGCTCTTGTTCATTAAGCATGAATTTCATCTTTTCGTGTCAAACATCATAATTATCTCCGTTAAGTTTATCACCCTTAACGAGATCAGCTATGACATTCTTGGTTCCATTTTATTCACTACATTAGATTGCGCAAGGACAAGACATTATTTATACATCCATATATTTATTTCAAAAAAATTCAAATGAAAAATAATATCCTTCCTCACATTATGAAATATAAAATTTCGCTAAGATCGTAATCATTTCCCATGTATTTCAGTTGGGAAAATATTTTTCAAGTAATTTTTCGCAAAAAAAGTTCATCATCATATAAGCCACAATGTAATAAATCATCTGTGTGGCAATTTAGAACAATATAAAAGTTGCACCATATAACAAAGTGTGCAAGGACTCCATTGAGCCCTATTGGCATTCTTGAAACAAAAGTAAACACATAACTTTATTTAGAATGCCAATCTAATATCCATCTATTTAACCTAAAACTAGCATGCTCAAATAATAAGTTAAAGGGTAATTAAATGGATGAATAAGCCACATTCTCCTTTCAAGGAAAACGGGCATGAAGGCCTTGAAATTAAGTTTAAAAATGTGTGGGCTTACCAAAGCCCAACAAATAGACTTTAACAAAATATTTAAGCCATAACTCTAATCAAGGCAAATAAATAAAACATAATTTATCTATGTCATATAGCTCTCCAAAAATAGTTATTTTTGCCCATGAAGTGCAAAAATTAATATTTACACATTATTTGTATTTTTTGGACCACATAAGTACCACAAAAATACTCCCAAATAGCCAAAAATGAGAGATAAATTCTTAAAAATTGAAAAACAATGAATTTAACCCTAATATACTCTCTGGAATTGAAGAAAAATTTTGTGTGTATAAAAGAAAATTTTAAAGCTAATTTCTGTAGAAAAAGTCGTTTTAAAATTAAACATAACACACACATAGGGTATAAAGGTAAATTTAATATCACAGAAAAACTTCAGAAGCCAATACAAATCTATGTGTCGGCGGTGGGTCAGAAAAGGCCAGAAAACAAATTCACGCGCCTTCACGCTCCACCGTGCTAGTGGAACAGCGACTGGGAGTCCTTGAAGCAGGCACGTGAGGAGCACGCGCGAGTGAGAGCGCGTCGACTCATCCGTGCATGGCCGCATGGAATAGCAGGCTTGGCCAGCGCGTGGGGAAGCTGGCTTCCCGTGCGGCGCGTCAGCAGCTCACTAGACACCTGACACATGTTGTTGGCGCGTGGGCGGGCATGGATCTGTTCATGTTCTTCAACCCTAATTTTTTCCAGCCTCCGTCATGCCGCAATGCCAACTTTCAAAGGCCATATCTATCTCGTTTTTAAGCCAAATAATACGTTTCATATATCGTTGGAAAGCCTATGCAACATAGATTAATTATTTATCAATCTATCATGATAAAAACTGATTATCATGCTCCGAATTTGTGTCCCAAAACTCAAAAAAATCTCAGTTTTCTTGAAAAATAAAATCATGATTTCTCACAAACCATGCATTCAATAATCACGAAATTTTACGGAATTTATCCTCAACCATATGAAAACAAAATCATATAATTATTTTTCAAAATAACATGCTCAAAATTTTTGAATTTTTCATAATGGGTCTCATTCATTTATTCAAAAAAATATCGCAACATGCACATAATTTATTCTAGCATGTTAAAGGCGAATCAACAAGTAATCATGCTCTGATACCAATGTTGAATATAATTAATGCGCTACCAAATAATACGTAGTGGGTTCGAAAACAGACCGTATGAAGTCTCCGAAAAATTCCGACGATAGATCTTTGTTATTACTAGCTTCCCACACGCTTGTTCTTTTTCCCATGTACTAAAACATCTATTAGAGTCGAGTTCTTCGTCCACGAACCAAATTCTAGAGCTTGGTGATTGCTCTAGAGAGAGTGCAACAGAGAGAGGGATTGTCTTGTGACTTAATGTCTGTGAATTCTAGTTGCATGACTTCTATTTCTTGGGATATCTCTAACCTTTATATAGAGATAGTATTTAGAGACAAACTTTACCTTAAACATTTATGAGATAAATATTATATTTATCTCAAACACTTAGGAGATAAATAACCTCTAAATAACTGTAATTATCCAGACTAATAAATACACATTATCTGTTAGTGTGCGGATAATGGGTCCACTGACCCAATTTATTAACATTTTCTTTTTACGCCATACTTATTAAAGTCACATATGCATCATGACACTTTTCTATAATTTATTATTAAAAGATTTGTAGGTGTTGGCATAATTTTAGTTTACCTTGTAAGAGTAACCAATTCTATACGTTCTAAAACTTTATCTAATCAATGTATCGACATGTTAGATCTTGATTTTGACTATTAATAACTTAAAAACCACTTAAGATAACAACTAGACACTCAAAAAAATATATAAAATAAAATCACTTATTAAAATTAAAAATTAGTCGGTCAGAAGTTAAAAACTTTCTTAACTTTATATGGTGGGTAATTTGATGTGGAACTAGAATTTTGTAATTGGCTTTTTAGCCATGGTTTATTATCTTGTGTTGGTTCGAATCTTGAGAGGATGGATTCTTAGCTTTTATCTTATGGAGACATTATGTCACTAATGGTTTAGCTGCTTTATTTTGAACTTGGTATAATTATAAATATTGTTTCACTTTCCAAAGTTGGGGGCATTACACACAGAATAATGTAGTACACACAAATTTGGACCGATAACAATCAGTTCAGCACCCACATAATATCAAGGCATTCCCAAGTAATTGGGAAAGAAGAACTACAGAGACATCAAGCCCTTGAATAATGATTTCTAGGTTTGAGATCCCAAAGGGTAACATTTCTTATAATGGCAAACCCTTTAGAGAAAGAAGGGACAAGCATCACTTATTTCTCAAGAACTTTTAACGTTCTTCAGAATACACAAAAAAAATATCTACTTAGATATGCATGAAAAGTATTCATGCCTCCAACCCCGACACATTTGGAACAAAGGTTGAGATGATGATGACGACGACTACTAATAGATATGTGAAACAGAAAGCATACCAAAGCATCGATAATTTCCTCAACAGTGTCATGCCCGAAACATTTGTCAATTGATTCAATCCTTCACGAAATTAAAGATATAAAAACATCAGCTTAAATGGATAAGCAGAAAAAAGTTTCCCCCAAATTTATAGGAGAATAGTCGTCCTCATTCAGAATTTTTATGTTAGAAAGCTCAAAGGATGAAAGGTAAGGCAATATGGACAGTATGGCAATAATTTTAAATGCTTGCAAACCTATTAGAGTTATTACCATCAAACCACACTGCCAGCAAACGATTTTTGAAAATATAAGTGAAGATGCAATGAGTACATTATTTGTTTGCAATTGATAAATCTAAAGGGTCAAACTCAGAAAGAGGCCATATTATTTCTTTGGTGACAATATTAATCAATGGAATCACTAAATCTGGGAGCTTCCGTGAAATCAAAAAGCATACCTTCTAACAACACTCATATTGTCTGGATAAACAAGGTCCCCATACTTCTCTAGAGAAGTTTCAATGACAGAAGGATCATCAGTTACCAATTCTCCTAGTTGTTGTTCTAGTAAAGGAAGATTCTGCGGGGAAAAAGCAAACATGACTAATTACAAGACCAAGGAAAAGACATTTGTAGTAATCAATGATAGAAAGTTGGCCACAAGAACTGACTGCATAGAGTGAATAGTGTGGCAAGTCCACAAGTGACCATATCTTCTCCATTAAATTTATCTCCAGTTAGAGCCAAGTACTCCCCTGCAAACAATAGCTAAGTCCTCGTATTGAAATATAACTCTTAATAATTGGAGAATACTCAAAAATTTCAGTCAAACTGGGGAATCGATAATTATCTTATCAGTGACGTGATCCTCGAGGATCCTAACGCGATTCTAACGCATCTGGCCCATGACTCAGTCCTACTAGGAGTCTTCTCCTATAGCTATACAAAGGGGTCTACCCTCCAGGTATGAGACAACTACATAATTCATGCTTTTTCAGAGTTATTATTGTGTAACTGCACTCTAACTTAAGCATCAGAGAATTCTTTCCCGGGAATCTCACCCGGCGATCACTCGATTTTTTATCTTGCAGGTCATCGGTCCAGACTCGGGTTCCGCAATGTACGCAAAGCATATTTTTAGTAGCGACAGATTGGCGTCATCGTGGGACTCATCAGCCTAGCCGTTTGATCTAAAAAAAATTCAACAATTTATCCCAAATTACCAGCAACGACATGTCGAAACCACATATTGCCAGATTGAATTATTGTCACAGTGGCAAAACTACAAATGCATTGTTCGAAGAATATTTAGAACCAGCAAAGTGCAGCCGAGCCACCCACGGCACCATCGCGATCTACCCAGTCACCACAATCGCAACAGCTATTGGTGTTGATGATAGATTGTTATGTAATGTGAAGTTTAAGACCCAAAAGGTTTTGGGTTTTGTTATTTGTCCCCCATTGGAGAGAAAATGAAAATTTTCTCTCCTTTATAAGCAAGCACATGGTACATATCATTTGAATTATTTTGAGATGTTTTGGAGGGAAGATTGAGAATGCTATTATGCAGTGCAACGCACCACACGCGCGCGCCCATGTGACGCATTGTGTACGCTTTAGTGGGCGCACTTAACACTTTGTACTTTGCACGCTTGTCGTGAGCGCGTATAGCGCGTTGACTTATATATGATCTAACGGCCCATATTTTACCAATGTTCAGAATTGTTTGTTTCCATTATTTATTTAATGATTTTGAAAGTAATTCCGAAAAGGCACCAGAAATAACTGTTATTTCTTTATTTTTTGATTGGTTGTGTCTCTTCATGAAGGGCGACTGTTAAGTCCATATATAAGATTCTCAAATTCAGAATAATTTACTTAAGCATTTTCCAAAATTTCGAATCTCAATTTTTTCAGTTATATATACAATTTCGAAGACCAATTCTGAAACGAATCTTCCGAATTGCAATCTACAGATTGTTGGTTTGAGTAATCTTGGAGGTGATTTACCATTAACCCAATAGCAAACTCGAATCGAGTGAGGACAAATACCGCTTTAAAGACAGTGTCTTTAGACGCGTCTCAAATAATTGAATTTTTTTTTCTTCTTCCTTTCTGCAGTTTCTCTCGGACAGCAGCCATGACAGATCTACGCCACCGACACCGACCAATGGACGCCAGGCCGTCCCATCACTGTCACTACCAGGTGGGCCTTTCAAGAAAGCGACGGCGCCATTATATCGACAACCACTAATGCCTGTTGACGCAACCACTGTACGCTGCCAATGCAGCTCAACTACAGGCCCAGGCACCGCAAAATCACCACCATCGCCGTGAAGCTGCCAAAGCAGCAATACAATCACAGTAACTCAAAAAAAAGGAGGGAGGGAAGATGAAGCAGATCGCCGCCGTGGAGTCGTCTCCTCCGGCAAAGCACCGGCGCCGCACCCAGTGACCTTCTTCGGCGTCGCGTCATCCACCACGGTCAACGGCAACTCGCTACCAGTCAACCACTCCGACAAGGTCGCCGTCCGAGACCACGGCTAGCAGCGCTGCTAGTGCGTCAGCGCCACTGCCGCACCGTTAAGGCGCCACCGCATCACTGCAAAACTCGCAGAGGCACCGCCACGCCCGGCCCAACATCGCTAATCAGATCCGCCGCAAAATCTGGCCGCCACCTGTTTGCTCAGAGGTCCGAGCTACCGCGACGCCATGCCATTGCCCGGAGTCGCAACTGCGTAAATCGGTGCCTCGCAGAAGACGGCGCTGCAGATCTACAACTGCACCGTTGCCGCCATCACGCCGGCGACCTTCCCCGACGTCTCGCCGTCCACCGCGAGTAAACGGCGATGGCACCGCTTGGGCACCAGCTCCGTGCCCTTCGGTCAGAGAAGAAAAGAAGCAAACTCAATTAGGTGCATTCTCTCTTTTTAGAGAATTCTATTTTCACCCCTCACAAATATGCATATTTGTAATTTAGACCTGGAGGGTCTTGCTTATTAAAGACATATGCCATACCGTTAAAAAGCATTGAGGCTTTAACCTATTAAAAAATGCATAATTATACTTTAAACTCACAGGTCTTACTTATTTAAACATATTTCTCACAATCTTTAAAAACGGCATATATTTTATTACATATATGTCGCTAAAAGTTAAGCGACTGCGATCTTAGGCGTTAGCAAGCCCTCCAAAGGCTACTTTGGTGCGCTTTTATTAGCTAGACCTATTTACTTTTTGGTCTACCATCATCCAATTGAGCGAGTCTATTATATATCGGGTCTTACCGATTATTTTTGACTTTTTAAGCTCAATTGGCGACACGCAGTGCAGCACACTCTGTCATTTAACCGGTAACCACAGTGTCTGAACAACGCTCTTAATATTGTGTTAACAAACATAGTTGCACTTGTAAGCTCATATGCTTTATTACTTCAAAGGCTGTTTTTTCAGTCACGTATTTTTATTTCTTACAAGGGTTTAAACTACGCAGCGAGCATCAACAGTGGCGTATAAACCACTTCATACGCAAGGTACAAATTCACAGCACCCTACGACTTGAAGTCTCGTTTAGGGTTTCTACTGCAGCATCTTGCCGACCCGGCATTTTTTATTATCTGGTGATCTATCTGGTCATACAGTGACCGATTATGAACGGTCAAATGTTCACACCAGCACATGCTACCAACGCATTTGGTGAGTCAGAGCACTTCGCTAATTACGTCACCAATATGCTGGTACAACTGCAAGCTCAAGCTCATGCAACCAAAGTGAATCTAGTTGCTTCTCAGTATATCGATAAGCTACTGCAACTTCTCTACAGATCATCAGCGACATCTTGCTCAGACGGATTTCACATTCTCTAACTTGATATGCTCATCCAGTCAAGGAAGCAGATTATGGTCTTCTATATTGGTCCCACAGGTTTTCTTGCGATCGGACCCTACATATAGGCTGAAAATCGGTAATTCTATATCCTTGCCTTCTCAAAGGTAGGGGGGCTTCGTATCGTATGATATCAGCAATATTACGGGCCTAATGCCCTGTGTGTTCTTTCAGACAGGGGGGCTTCATAGCAGCGACCATATTGCGGGCTCATTGCCCTGTGCCTTCTTATTTAAAGTCGCAACAACAAGTACTTGTTGTTTCGACCCAAACCCTCGAGGGTATTTTTATGAGCTTTACGCTTCATCCACCCCTAAGGGAGTGTACAACGAGAACTCTTAAGTTCCGTCAAACACTCGAAAGTATTTGCATGAGCTCCGAGCTCTATTTGCCCCCGAAGGCGCATACAATGAGGACTCTGAAGTTCCGTCAAACCCTCGAGGGTATTTGCACGTGCTTCAAGCTCCATCTGCTCCCCAGGGCGCATACGACGAGAACTCTTAAGTTCCGTCAAACCCTCGAGGGTATTTGCATGATCTCCGAGCTCTATCCACCCCCGAGGGCGAGTACGACGAGAACTCTTAAGTTCCGTCAAACCCTCGAGGGTATTTGCATAAGCTCCGAGCTTTATTTGCCCTTGAGGGCGCGTACAACAAGAACTCTAAAGCTTCGTCAAACCCCCAAGGGGGCGTACAACGAGGACTCTAAAGTTCCGTTAAACCCCCGAGGGCGCGTACGACGAGAACTCCAAGTTCTGTTAAACCCCTGAGGGAGCGTACGACGAGAACTCTTAGTTCTGTTAAACCCCTGAGGGCGCGTACTACGAGAACTCTTAAGTTCTGTCAAACCCTTGAGGGTATTTCCACGAGCTCCGTGCTCCATCTGCCCCCGAGGGCGTGTACGACGAGAACTCTTAAGTTCTGTCAAACCCTCGAGGGTATTTGCATGAGCTCCCTGCTCCATCCGCCCCCAAGGGCGTCTACGACGAGAACTCTTAAAGTTCTGTCAAACCCTCGAGGGTATTTGCATGAGCTCCGCGCTCCATCTGCCCCCGAGAGCATGTACGATGAGAACTCTAAAGTTCCGTCAAACCCTCGAGGGTATTTTTCGTAAGCTTTAAGTTCCATCTACCACTGAGGACGTGTACGACGAGAACTCTAAAGTTCCGTCAAACCCTCGAGGGTATTTTTCGTGAGCTTTAAACTCTATCTGCCCCCGAAGGCGTGTACAACGAGAACTCTTAAGTTTTGTCAAACCCTCGAGGGTATTTTTTGAGAGCTTTAAGCTCCATCCTCCTCTGAGGGCGTGTACGACGAGAAATCTTAAGTTTCGTCAAACCCTCGAAGGTAATTGCATGAGCTTTACGCTTCATCTGCCCCTGAGGGCGTGTACAACGAAAACTCTTAAGTTCTGTCAAACCCTCGAAGGTAATTGCATAAGCTTTGCGCTCCATCCGCTCCTGAGGACGTGTACGACAAGAACTCTTAAATTTTGTCAAACCCTCGAGGGTAATTGCATGAGCTTCGCGCTCCATCTGCCCCCGGGGGCGTGTGCTACGAGAACTCTTAAGTTCCGTCAAACCCTCGAGGGTATTTGTATGGGCTCCAAGCTTCATCCGCCCCGAGGGCACGTATGACGAGAACTCTAAGTTCCTTCAAACCCCCGAGGGTAATTGCATGAGCTCCACGCTCCATCTGCCCTCAAGGGCATGTACGACGAGAACTCTTAAGTTCTGTCAAACCCTCGAGGGTAATTGCATGAGCTCCACGCTCCATCTAGGGCGTGTGCAACGAGAACTCTTAAGTTCCATCAAACCCTCGAGGGTATTTGTATGAGCTCCAAGCTTCTTATGCCCCTGAGGGCGCGTACGACGAGAACTCTAAGTTCCTTCAAACCCCCGAGGGTATTTACATGAGCTCCGCGCTCCAACAGCCTTCAAGGGCACTTACCGGAACTCTAAATTCTACTAGCCCTCTAGAGCAGTCCCTAGAGGGATGAGCACCCTCTAGGGTGATGGGATAGAGCTCGAGTTCTATCCGAACGGTTTAGCTATAGCTCTAACCCGTGAAATGACAAAGACTATGTAGGACTTCATCCGCTGCCATACTTTGTCAATTCAATACCTAGCCAAGCATAAGTGCGAGGCTTCTTTGCCAACTCTTAGCTGATGAGGAGTTCGCGACAAAGTAAAATGCAAGCATGATGTGGTCGGCTCGAGCTAAAGAACACTCACTTGCACAAAATGAACACCCTCTAAAGGAGTGGTGACCCTCGAGGGGACATTCAAATACTTAGTACATGCAACAACTTGCATGCACAGCTTTGTGTCCTCTCCCGAGAAAGGCTACCATGGGGCACAGCCTCTAAAGGATCTTGAGATCCCATGATTCGTCTTTCTGAGGATGATTCCGAATAGCCCACTTAGGCGACATCCTAAAGACCTAGCTCGAGAGTTAGAGTTCTAGCACCCTACTTGGGTAAAGTTCTAAGGCTTAAGCTCCCAAGAGCTCAGGTCCGAACACATGGAGGACATAAATATTGTTACCCTGACAAGTGGTTGGAGAATCTCTTACAAATCTGACACGTGTCTCGAGACACCAGGTATAAACTTCCTCAGCCAAACATTTTGGCTAAGGAAGTGGGGGGCGTATGATATAACTTAAATATAACTCTCAATAATTAGGGAATACCCAGCAATAGCAGTCAAACTGGAGATCGATAATTATCTTATCAGAGATTGTGACATGATCCTCGAGAATCCTAACGCGATTCTAACACGTCTGGCCCATGGCCCAATCCTACTAGGAGTCTTTTCCTACAGTTATATAAAGAGGTCTACCCCTCTAGGTATGGGACAAATACACAATTCATGCTTTTTTAGAGTTACTATTCTGTAGCTGCGCTCTGACTTAAACATCGAAGAGTTCTCCGCCGGGAACTCTACTCGGCGGTCACTCGTTTTTTATGTTGCAGGTCATCTATCCAGGCTCGGGTTTCGCAATGTACGCGGAGCATATTTTTAGCAGCAACAAATCTGTTACATAACTCTTGTATCAAAAAGTTCATAAAACTTAGATATCAACGAATGGCGTGATTTCATGTTCAAAAGTTCTAAACTAACAGATGACTGAAAATGGTCAACCCAAAGATACCAAATATCAACAAATAATATCACCTATTGCCTAAAGTAATAGGGCATGCTACGCCGATCCCACCATATCAAGCATTTCAAATAGCACATTGATACTACTATTTTAGATTATGCTGAGTAGTTTCAGTACAGACCGACAGATGACATCTTCACAATGAGTGTGTGCTTGAGAAGAAATTCAATATAATTCTTCTGACTTGCTTAAGGAGTCTGTAATGAAACAATAGAAAGATACATCCTTCTTGGGAAAAGTCTAAAACATTGTTGGCTTTATAGGGGGAGTAACATGCCACCATATTTCAAGAAGCAGCATCTCTGGCTTTAAGTCAATGCTTTTGAAAAGGTAGACTTGAGGCAACTTTTATATGGCCATTCAAGGTTATTCTCTCTTTTGGCCACTAAATGTCAGCATGTATCAGTATACGACGAACTTACATTCAAAAATGGAAAAGAAAAAAAAAAAGATCATGTCTTCAAATCAAGCATTGGTATTTTCCAACTTTCGGAATTTAGAAAGCAACACGGACTATGTGTGCCACACTGAAAGGTGTCACATAGAAATTAGAATTTACCTAAATGACCAGGAAGATGTGATAGGTAAAAGGAAGCCCCATCATCCGGATGAGAACCAATTAATGTTTCAGGTGTTGCAAAAACCTGAAATTCATTCAAGCAAAACTTAACTGAATTACTCAAGCTAATATCCTTTTCTTCGAGTGTGAACTGTCACAGCCAAGCACAAACATTAATTAAAACATGTAAAAAGCTCAATTCTTTATGAAACACCACACCAAAGAGAAAGAACACAAAAAGAAAATCTAAGTTCACCTCCTGCTGGTGAGTCAAGATAGAATTTATAAATGAAATTTAGCTATGTGATAACATGATGAAATTCTGACACAGGTCAATTCTACAAGAAGATAAGTGTGATAATAATGAAATAGCTAGCCAACTTTAAGCAGGGAAACTTCAGTTAAACATTTTCACAAAAATAGATTCATTATTTCAAACAGGATCTGTACTGAAATTAGGAGCGAAATTTGAAGCATAATATGCACTAAGCAGGAAGAAAAATGGAAATCCAAATACGGACAAGACTTTATTTTGACACCAGCAAGGCTGCAAATACCAATGTGGCTCAACAACCAAAAATAAAGGGGGCAAATTGATTACCCTGCATAATGGGGAGATGTCCCACCTACAAGAAAAACAAGCTATGCCTACAGTACAGTACTGTAGGCATAGCCTATCCCTATGGTACTATACCGTAGCTATAATGCGATGTCCTAGATCTGTGCCTACGATACTTGGCACCTATCCCTACGGTTACGCCGTAGCTATATACCTATGCCAAATTTGTTTTAAACCACTTATAGCGACGGTTCTTGGGGCATAGGCCTACGGTTCAATCGTAAGGATATGTTTAATTTTGGAAGCCTATGCCTACGGTTGATACTGTAGGGAAATGTTTACCCCATAAGTATCCTAAGCTATATCTACGGTATATTCCGTAGGATAAGGTTAAATTGCAGCCTTTTTAAAAAAAATAATAATTGAATCTTATCCCTACGGTACCAACCGTAGGTACATGTTCTCCTTTTTTTTTTTTCCTTTTTTCCATGCTGAATTTCTTTTCTGTGTTGAACTTTGTTTCATCACAAAACCTGTAAATGCAATTGAAATATTATAAACATGTTTTGCAACTAAAGTATTATAAGCATGTTTTGCAATTGCATAAATAGTGCAACGTTCTATAACAATAATCCTGTACACCAACTTTCAAACAAAAGCGTCAATCTCACCACTTAATTTCAAAAGCCATCATAAGATCTTAATACTATAATCCTGACCTAGATACTATATGCATCCACCCAAATTAGTTGCAAACCATGAATAACTCATGAGAACTAGTCCTCGTTCGCATAACTTGCTTCTTGCTTCTCGCATCATAACATCCTACAAAATGTAACAAAGCATCATTGATGACTGAGAAGTTGTATCAAAGACTGAGTTCAGTGTGTACTTCCAAAATAGACAATTCTGATCGATGACCCACAAGTAAAATAGAAAACTACATACAAACCAATAAAAAAATATAAACAAAAACATAGCAGAACAATTAGTGGTTGACGAATCACTATGAAAGGAGAGTCGCAAAAGAGTGAGCAAGGGAGAGAGAAAGAATGAGCTCAGGCAAAGAAAGGCACATGGGATCAGTTTATAAGTTGAACACAGCAGAAGTGTGACAGACATATGGAGAGGAAAAGATTTAACTCTCTTCTTGATTTTTGCACTACAAAAATAATCAGCAAAATGTATTTAAATATGACTATTATGTACATTGATGTGGTTACATCCCCTCATAAACGTAAAAGTTGTAAAATAAAATTCAGAAGTTGTCCTCGACATCATTCTGTGATTTCACAACCATTTGAACTTCTTTCGATAGCAACTCAAGAGTTCAGAATCTTGTTGTTTCACAAGGTAAAGTTAAGGCTTCTTTCTTCCATTTCACACCATGTGTTCTATCTTAGCCTGCACAGAAAGCTATGATTGAAAAGTTGCCCCAAATTACCACCCCATTAAACTCAAAAAAGCCATGAGAAATAAAAAAAAAACAGCACAAAGAAAGTCATTTTCCATAGAGGAAGCCAATATAAGTACCAATTCTTGCCAAGCTCAATAGCAGCATCTTGGTAGCTACTTTTCTTGCCTTGGCTACTCCCACAAAACACACAAATCCTCTCAAATTTTGATTACAGAGTAATCTCGGCTACTCCCACAGGACACACAAAGTTACCTACTCTCTCAGGCACAAGTTTCTTTAGGCCAGCCCTACAAGCTGATTTTGGTTTTACAGTAATCTTTGCTTCATGATTCAACGTCCCATTGGATTTTTCCCACTTAATATGTATCACTTAATATGTAGCCTATTCTAGCCGGTACCAAGTATGAACACACTAGCGAATCAAAGTCTGAAAGTACATCACTGAATTTCAGTCCTAGCTAGTTCAAGGTTGGTCATGATTTTCATCTTCAAATTTGTTTACCTTTTCGTTTCTTCTAATTGCCAAACTCATGTTATAGAACCTCTGCCAATTAGTATTCATTTACCTTTACCATCCAGTGACAAGATATCATAATCAACCCTAAATGAAATAATGGTGTAAGCAGTATGTGGAAACTGTTCCGCGATCAAAAGCCTAATACCTCTATTCTAAAACAAAAACAGCATTAAGGTGTGCCAAATATGCGTTGGAAAGGAGCACTTTAAGCCATTAGGCTAACAGAGGCACAGGCTCATGGACAATGCTTCATGTTGCATTAGTCCTGTCCAATGCTTCATGGTGCAAAGCATACAAGTTTATCTCTATGGTGACTATTTCTAAATTCTTTTTTTTAGCTTCGCTTTATGCCTATTGAAGGCTATCTTCCTTCTTCATCTTGAATACTCCTTGACTGCTACATTCTAAAGATTGTTATTATTATGCTTGATGTCTTTTTGTTTCAAAGTATAGAAAACATAAGTAGGCCCATCATATAAGGTGTAATCTTTCGTGACGCGGATTTTAAGTCTTAGGAGAGAGACAAAAGTACTTGGAGAGAGAGAAAAGGAGGGTACGTATTACAGCAAGGCATAAGGATGAACTGCTTTTAATGTTTCTTCTTTACAATTCTTCCCCTTTATCCTACTCCCTTCTCTGAAATTGTTACAACAATAAACCCTCTTTCAACTAACTCTTGAACAAAAAATCCTCCAATGTACCCAATTGAACCCATAACCAGTACATTTATAACTTTAGGATTATAGTTTCTATCGGTGAATCAGACGTGATAAGATCTAGAACATTCAGGAAATAACATGTTCATTTCACATATAAGAAGTAACATTACAACCTGTGCTTGAGCCCTCTTCCTGTGTCGGTGAACCCTTAACTTGTGAAACATAGGCCTCCGTCGATGAACCATCAGTGTGTGAATCTTGGTCTTTAGCTCATGGTACATCAGCCTTGGCCTGTAACTATCGATGTAGCCCTCCAGCCATGTGAAAAGCATCACTGTATGTATGGCAAACATTAATTCATGCACCAACTGATACGACTCTGTCACACATACGCGATGCATGTGCAGCTCATATATTAATGTTAGACATTAAATTAAAATATATCTAGTCAGTATAAGAGATCCATGTTCTAATATAAGAGATCAGTTTTCTAAAGAGATCAATTTTCTAATCAATAGTCATGCACATGTAACAAATAGCAAGTGAATTAAAAGTACCTTCAATTGGGCCTAAATGGTTTGAAGCCCCACTTTAGATGGATCCCAAACTCACCAATGTACTTTCCCTTCTCAAGCACTGCCACAAAAGAACCCATCATAATTGAAATTCAACTGAAAATAACTAAGAGAAAAAAAAATTAACACAAGCATAATTAAGTAAATGGGCATCAATTTGTTACTAAAAATCACACACAAGAAACAAAGAAAAAACAAGAGTCAGGACGTTGATCTAAGACTAAGTATCTCCTAACTAGCTGTTGTTCTTGCCAATCCATGCGAGATTTTAGCTGCTGGCCTCAAAATTACTGGAAAGCTTCTTGCCGTGTATAAAATAGGGGAAATTTGTTTCTTCCCCATTCAAGCAGTGCAACATTTTCTTAAGCAATACATCCCCACTATTTATCACACAAAAAGAAAATAGTTGACATGATGTAAATGCAGTCCGATTACAAACTGGCATCAGTAGTAGATTGAAAATTATAAATTTTTAAAGCAAAATGTGCTCAGATAAATTATAGGCAGAAAGAACACAAATCCAATAAAAGACCTACATGCTCCCTATTTGCATAGATAGAGGGTTCACCAAAACCATCTAAAAAGGACAAGGAGAAATACTTCAAATAAAATTAGAAAAGAAACTCTACTTGACTTACTTAATAATGAAGACTTGAAATGAAACTTTGAAAGTCTACAAGACAAAATAAACTCTTGCCAAAAGTGATAACCATGTACACACAATGGACATCTAATTCATGAAAAGTTTGGGCAAGCTTTGCAATTCTAATAACTCATAACTACAGAAAACATACCAAACAACAAGAGATGTACCAATATTATGACAATTCATCCAACAGGAAGGAGGCACGATACTTGAGACCATCATCAATGAACATAAAGTGGAGGCAACAAAAAACTATGAAGATGAAGTATATGATCTGGTAAACGTTCTTCTAGAAATTAGGAGCGGAAAGATGAGTTTGCCTTAACGATCGCGAACTTAAAAGCAGTTATTCTGGTTACTAACCTTGAGCCTTTTGATATTAGTTTATGTTTATATGTACATCTAGCTTATAATTTTCAACCCAAATTTAGGTAGTTCACTTACGTGGTCCATAACATGTAATTTGTAAGAATACTCCTAAGTAGTCTCCGCCAAACAACATCTGTAGTTATGAGTCTCATCTATTTGAACTCAAATTCATCAAATTTCTATTAGGTCTTTTTCAGTGCCGGTACTAACACATCACTCACGGCTGTAGATCAGACAATGTCAGAGATGCTCAAGCACCTCAACATAATCAGAAGGCACAAGGTGAGGTAGAGGTGTCAAATGGGCCAGGCTTGGGCCGGCCCAGCCCAAGCCCAGCGGGCATCCAAGAAAACGAGCAGGGGCCGGGCCTTGTGACTGAAAAATAAGCCAGGCCTGGCCTGGGCCTGAAATCTGGATATATGGGCCCAGTCCAAGCCCTGGCCCTAGGCCCAATATTTAGTGCCGGGCCCGGGCCCAAAAACAACAACGTTTAGAAGCTCGGCAGAGGCAATCAGCAATCTCTAGGTTCACCACTTCACGGTGAAGTGGAAGATGGCGAAGTCTTCACCATCTTCCAAACTCCACACTCATGCAGTCAAAGAAGGTTGGCAAAGGCAATCTCTAGGTTCACCACTTCACCATCTTCCAAACTCCACACTCATGTAATCGTCAAAGAAGATAACCACCTCATCACACAAGACCAGAAAAAGGACCACCAACCGTCTCCACTCGCCGCTCCCGCCTCCGACGGCGAAAGGCAAGTCACAGAAGCCTCGTCGTAAGTCCCTTCCCAAACCTGAAAAGCTCGTGCACCTCATTCTGATTCTCACCGTCCTCTACTTCCTCGTACTCTACCTCTCCTCTCACGATCCAGCTCAGAAAGGTAACCGGAATTAACTGCAACGACTAGCATGCCTCGTGTTCCTACGGTTCTGATTCTCACCGTACTCTGCTTTTGATTTTGTAGATTCAACGGCAATTGACGACATTGGGGGTGGGATGCCCAGGCTAGCATCTGGATTACGGCCGGCTAGGGCCAGGGTTTTGATCGGGGAAGATGGGGTGTTGAGGAATTTCAGGGCTTCTCTTGCCTTTGAAGCCTAATGCACACCTGATGCCGAGTTGGAGATGTGAAGCCTGATGCATAGCTGAAGCCTGTGAAGACATGAGAAATTGGTTTTTTGGGAGATCGATTGGAGTGCTGGAGTTGCCAAGTTGGAGATGTGTGCACCGGGCCAATTCTAGGCCAAATCCAGGCTTCGGTTCGGGCCGGGCAAAACCCGGGCTTTTTTGGGCCGGGCCTGGCCTGGGCTTTTTCTTGGATTTTCTGGCCTGGTCCAAGCCCAGGCCCAAAGCCCTAATATATCGGGCCGTTATTATACATCCACTGGCCCTGGCCAGAAACAGGCTGGGTCAGGCCAGCCCACGGGCCGCTCGACCCTTTTGACAACTCTAAGGTGAGGTGAGAAAGGCTTGTAATAGCAAAGGAAATTGAAGCTAACTATGATAGTATCTCCAATCTACAGCATATTTTAGACTCAACTTTGTGATTGGCTGACCAATCATAGGAATAAGAACATATTTTAAGGGCAATCCTATGAACCACACTCATAAACATATAACTTCTCAACCAAATAAACCCTAGATTCATTGCATCGTACTCTAATTATCCATATCATCAATTAGCTTGTGTACCGAACAACTTAATCTAAGATTCAAACAAGAAGCAAAATCATGTATAGTGTGAAACCGAAATAAAAAAGAAAAGGGGAATTGTTTCACCATAGTAATGTTGCGCCGAATTGAGAGCAAAAGAAGAGAGAGGAATGTTGTGCCAAAGGGGTAGTGTGAGTGATCAACAAAAGAAGAGAGAAGAATGTTGTGCCAAAGGGGTTGTGTGAGTGATCAACAAAAGAAGAGAGAAGAATGTCATACCTAGAAGTCTTCATATATTGTGCTGAGGCGCTGACTTGAGATAGTTTTTGTGCACATCAGTAATTGCTAATTTTTGCCCGCAAAATTCTCCTGCCAGGTAGTCGACCCTTTTTCGACGGTAAGCAGCCGTTGGGTTTGCCTTCCAATCATGAATTTGCATTTGTGATTGGAACCCGCCTGATTGTCCACCCACTTCCCACTATAAACACCGTCGAGAGTGCCCTTCCAATTAGAAGCAGCGCCAATGGCCACGGTGCAATATTAACCGTAGGCATACAGGACTTGTACCTACGGCTCCTTTTATACCGTAGCCCTCTTCATCACTCATCACCATAGAGCAGTTTTGGTGTAGTGCGCCACACACTGGGAATAATTTCCCTCGCTCATGCCCAGACTGCAACCTCCGAGCAGATACGTGCATAGAAGGAACGCCCTTTCTCCTTTAAATAAGCCCACAGCACAGCTTGGCCTTCACAAGTCAGCTTGGAATTTTCTATCTTACCACAACCTTCTACTATATGGCCCCCATTCACACGAAAGAACCTACAAAAAAAACCGTTTAGCCATCCCAGTTGGAAGAGGCTGCTACGAAGAGAGAACTCTATTCTAGTAGTTTACAAAAGGGCCACAACTCAATCTCTTGCAGTCAGCGAGGGTCTTATAAGCAACTTTTGAACCTGTGGCACTTTTTCTCTAGGAAACGACAAAATCAAGAAAATGCACACCACTGCATCTTGTCCAAATGACAAAACTAGTTCGTATTGCTTAAAAGAAGTCTTGACACTATTGTTTTGCCAACAAGGCTACAATCGCAGTGCACTTCATGCTTGTATCATGCAGCACAATCTGCGTACATGGAAACGAATATCATGTACCAACGCAAAAGCAAGGCATCCAATGGAAATGAAGACACTTAAGCAGAAGGATTCCACTGGATTAGGTTAATGATTGAAATCGGAACTTAAAAAATAAAAATTATGGTTCAATATAGGATGAGTCGTCCCGGCCACTGGCTCATACTAAGCAATTTGCAGTTTGAGCCAACCATTATCCCAACCCAAATAATGGCTAGGTTTGAGTTCTGGGTTTCTTCAGCTTGCATCCAGAACGAGAATCTAACAATAAGCAATTTGGTGGCACAATCGCTTTTTCTGAGCAAAAACTTCAAAAATCAAATTTCTGTTTTTATGATTTTGAGGCCCACTTATCTTTGCTAGTCACCAACCAGAATTTTCTGCCTTGACGTTACTATGAGGAGTAGATTGGCTTGTTTCATTCTTTTTAAAGAGTGTAAAGCGTGGTAAATAAACACACCACGGTAAAAAGAAGTTAGTCTGGCTAAATCCATATCCCACTGTATCAACCCAAAAAATTATCTGGCTATGAGATGCATGAGTAACACTTTTCAAGTCTTTACTGCCAATAGGAGCGTAGATTTAGTATGGAAGGGAAGCATGAGTTGTTTGAGTAGGGCAAACGTTTGGTCCTTCATGATTCAGCCGAAGGCAACGACTTCTTCTTTCTTTCGTTATTTAGGTGAAGCGCCTCTGAATATTGGTTCCAGTATAACTTTTACCTCTTTTAATTGATTTCTTCTTGTTATGGCTGCTCTCATTCTTCTTAGGAACCCCATCACCCCTTTTTTGATTATCAGAATATGAGAAATTCTACTCTAAATATGTCAATCATGGTTCCATCCCCGCCAGATGGCATCAGTCTGTCTCCCTCCCCTCCCCTCCCCCAAGCGACCCTCTTTCTCCTCCTCTGTTCTCCTTATTTTGTTACCTTCTCTTATCACCACCCACACTCCCAAGTCCATATTCCAGCAATTTAACCCTCGTCATTTGAAGGAAATGCAAACTTCAAACTTTTCAGAATCGGGGAGTAGAAAAGCATCGGCCGTTCGGCTGTTATGCTGCTTTTACCCTAACCAGTAACGTCACCTTCCACCACACAACGTGGTATAAATCTTAAACAATGATGCTACAACTGATATTTGGGCAAGTTCTTACGTTTCAGATGCATCAACAGTTACAAACACTATATTGGCTCAAAGATTCAGTGTCGAACCACAATCAGAAGAACAGAAGAAGTAGCAGAAAAGAGGTGGAAATGACCATAGAAGGGTTGAACAGAAGAATTAAATAAGAAAAAAGCAGAGAGCTATAGAAAGTCAACTAAGATGAGGAAGGAACAAGGGAACAGGATATATATATATATATATATATATATATATATATATATATATATATATATATATATATATATATGCAACTAATATTATGGGCAAGTAGCGTAGTGATGATGAGGTATAGACGTCTCAACCGAACATGAAAAAGACCGGAGAAATTGTTAGTGTTGGTGGTAAATTGTTATGTAATGTGTTTGTATTGATTGAGAAGTTCAAGATTCAAAAGGTTTTGTTCTTTGTCCCACATTGGAGAGAAAATGAACTTTCTCTCTCCTTATAACCAAGCACAAGGTACATATCATTTGAATTATTTTGAGATGTTTTGGAGGGAAGATTGGGAATGCTATTGTGCGGTGCACCGCACGCGCGCGCGCGTGCTGGCATGTGGCGCATTGCGAGCGAGTATAGTGCGTTGATTTATATATGATCTAACGGCCCATAATTTTACTAATTTTTGGAATTTTTTCTTTCAATTATTTATTTTAATGACTTTGAAAGTAATTCCGAAAAGGCACCAGACATAACAGTTATTTCTGTTATTTTTTGAATGGTTATGTCTCTTCATGAAAGGGTGGCTGTTGAGCTCATATATAAGATTCTGAAATTCAGAATAAATAACTACTTGGCATTTTCCAAATTCCGAATCTCAAAATTTTCAGTTATGTACACTATTTCGAGGAGCAATTCTGAAACGAATCTTCAGAATTGCTATCTGCAGATTGTTGGTTTGAGTAATCCTGGAGATGATTTGCCATTAACCCGGTAGCAAACTCTAGTCGAGTGGGAGCATATTTCGCCTTAAAGACAGTGTCTTTAGACGCGCCTCAAGCCATTGAATTTTCGCTTTCTTCTTCCTTTTCTGCAACTTCTCTCCAACAATTTTAAGGCAATATTTGAAGGGAGGAGAATCAGCAATGGCGGCTTTCCAAGTGATGAATCAGGACTTCATGAAACTGGATAGGTTTGATGGAATTAATTTCACCCGTTGGCAAGACAAGATGATGTTCTTACTCACTGCACTAAAGGTTCAGTATGTTTTGGATCCTAATCTACCACCACTTCCAGAAATTACTGACAACGACTCTGACGAGACCAAAGCAGCGCGAAAGAAACGTGAAGAGGACGAACTAGTTTGCAGAGGACACATTCTGAACGCACTTTCGGATCGCCTCTATGACCTGTTTACATCATCCAAGTGTCCGAAAGAAATCTGGAAGGCTTTGGAGAACAAGTACAATAATGAAAAGCAAGGCGCAGATAAGTTTCTCACTCTCAAGTATTTCGAATTTACTATGAATGATAGTGAATCTGTTTTGGATCAAGTTCATCAGTTGCAAATCCTTGTTTCCAAACTGAAAGACCTAAAGGTCGAGGTTTCTGAACCATTACAAGTGGGGGCTATTATTTCTAAATTGCCTCCTAGTTAGAATGGTTACAGAAAGAAACTTCTGCATACCACAGAAGATTTTAATGTTGAGCAAATTCAGAAACACTTGCGAATTGATGAGGAAACTCGGGTTCGCGATAAAAGTTTTTCGATGAATTTCAACTCAAAAGTAAACTTTGTGGATCAGAAAAATTTTCAGAATGAAAATTCTTGTGGAAACAAGAGGAAGATTTCTGAAATAAACAACTCTGGCAACTCCAACAAGAATAACAAGAAGAACAAAACTTGTTATAATTGTGGGAAGAAGGGACATTTCAGGAAGGAATGAAGAAGCAGGAAAAGGCAGAAAACAGAAAATGCTGGAAGTTCCCATAATGCAAACGTGGTGGAAGACGACATCAATGAAGTGGTTGCCATGATTTCTGAATTGCAGATTGGCATGATTACTGAACTGCATATGGCAACTTCGAGCAAAAATTCTGATTGGTGGTATGATTCCGGGGCTACAGTTCATGTTTGCAACGAGAAGTCCTTCTTTAAGGATTATGAAGAGGCAACGGATGGACAAGTGGTGCTGAGGGGGAATCATAGTTCTGTCAAGGTTTTGGGCAAAATGAGTGTTGAACTTCAGTTTACTTCAGGGAAGAAACTAGTTCTACTCAATGTGCTCCATGTTCCGAAAATTAGAAAAAATCTTGTATCTGCTAGTCTTCTTTGTAAGAAAGGCGTTAAAGCCTTGCTTGAGTCCGATAAGTTGGTCCTGTCTAAGAGTGGAGTGTTTGTTGGAAAAGGATACTCTTGTGATGGCATGTTTAAGTTATCTATTAATCAAAACGTATCTGATTTGGCTTACTCTGTTGACTCCTTTTCTTTGTGGCATGCTCGTTTAGCTCATTTAAATTTTAGATCATTAAAATTTATGTCTAAGCATGGTTTGATTTCATATAATCATGTGGAAAATGCTAAATGCCCAATCTGCATTCAAGCAAAGTTGTCTAAACAACCTTTTCCTAAGGCCGAAAGAAATACACAATTGTTAAAACTTGTGCATTCTGACATTTGTGAAATGAATGGAGTCTTAAGTAAAGGTGGCAAAAGATATTTTATCACTTTTATCGATGATTTCTATAGATATACTTATGTGTATTTAATGAAACGTAAAAGTGAAGCTTTTGATATGTTCAAGCGCTATAAATTTGAGGTTGAGAATCAAAAGGAGAAGAGGATTAAAATTTTTCGTAGTGATAGAGGTGGAGAATTTTTTCCTACTGAATTTGATTCTTATTGTGAAGAGCATGGCATCATACATCAGAAAAGTGCACCCTACACCCCACAGCAAAATGGTCTAGCTGAACAAAAAAATAGGACACTTACAGAAATGATAAATGCTATGCTCTTGAATGCTAGATTGCCTTTAAGTTTATGGGGTGAAGCATTACTTTCAGCTTGTCACGTGCATAACAGGATAACTTCGATGAAAACTAAGGTTTCACCATATGAACTATGGAAAGGAAGAAAACCTAACCTAAGTTATCTTAGAGTTTGGGGTTGTCTTGCCTTCTATAGGGTTCCTGATCCTAAGAGAACAAAGTTGGGACCAAGAGCTCTCAAAAGTGTCTTTGTGGGATATGCTGAAAGTTCCAAGGCCTACCGCCTATTAGACTTAGAGTCTAATGTCATTGTAGAATCTAGAGATGTTGAGTTTATCGAAGATAAATTCAACTCTAATTCTGATTTTTCAGCACCCACAATTTCACTTGAAATTGACTCGAATGTAGGTTCATCTCGTGAAAATGAGAGTGTTGTGCTTAATAACACAACAGAACCTAGGAGAAGTCAAAGAGCTAGAAAAGAGAAAATATTGGATCCCGATTTTATAGACTCTCAAGCAATCGCTTTCTTGGTGGAGGGTGATAGAGAGAATATTCTCAAGGAAATTCCTATGTTACTAAATATGGAAGATGATCCAAAGACATATTCTGAAGCAATGGCTTCCAGAGATGTTGCCTTTTGGAAAGAGGCAATCAATGATGAGATGGACTCAATATTATGTAATAATACTTGGGAATTAGTTGAATTGCCTCAAGGATCTAAACCAATTGGAAGTAAGTGGGTGTTTAGAAGGAAATATAATACGGATGGGTCTATACAAACTTTAAGGCCAGATTGGTAACAAAAGGTTTTAGACAAAAGGAGGGCATAGACTATTTTGATACCTATGCACCTGTGGCACGAATAACGTCCATTAGAGTACTTTTTGCACTGGCATCTTTATATAAGTTGCATGTACACCAAATGGATGTTAAGACTGCATTTTTAAACGGTGACCTTGATGAAGAGGTGTACATGGAACAACCCGAAGGATTTGTTATGCCGGGAAATGAAAGGAAGGTTTGCAAATTGTTTAAGTCTTTGTATGGCTTGAAGCAGGCACCAAAACAGTGGCATGAAAATTTTGACTTTATTATTTTATCTCATGGATTTAGACATAATAATGCTGACAAGTGCATTTACTCAAAATTTACAGATGCATATGGTGTTATTATATGTCTTTATGTGGATGACTTGCTCATATTTGGTACAAATTTGGAAGGAATTTTTGAAACAAAAGAGTATCTTAATTCCAGATTCAAGATGAAAGATCTTAATGAGGTTGATATTGTTTTAGGAATTAAGGTTAAGAAACATAGTGGGGGTTACGCTTTATCTCAATCACACTACATTGAGAAAATGCTTCTTAAATTTCAGCATTTAGGAATTAAAGACGTGAGTACCCCATATGATTCTTCTTCCAAATTGGGTGAAAATTCTGGTCGAACAGTTGCTCAACTAGAATATGCGAGTGCCATTGGTAGTCTAATGTATGCAATGCATTGTACTAGGCCTGATATAGCATTTTCAGTTTGCAAACTTTCTAGATATACAGGTAATCCTGGTGTTGATCATTGGAAAGCTATTTGTAGAGTCTTTGGGTTTCTTAAACGAACCATAAAATTAGGACTGTTTTACAATCGCTTTCCTGCAGTACTTGAAGGGTACACTGATGCTAGTTGGATAACTAGTGCGAGCGATAACAAGTCAACGTCAGGTTGGGTGTTTACCCTCGCGGGAGGAGCTGTTTCTTGGGCTTCAAAGAAACAGACTTGTATCACACACTCAACGATGGAATCTAAATTTTTGGCGTTGGCAGCCGCGGGCAAAGAAGCAGAATGGCTGAGAAATCTGTTGTTTGATATAAAGTTGTGGCCACAACCTGTGCCATCAATTTCTTTGCATTGTGATAGTGAGGCGACTATGTCTAGAGCATATAGTACCATTTATAATGGTAAGTCTAGGCATATAAGCTTACGACATGAGTATGTCCGAGAATTGATACTAAATGGTGTGATCACCATAGTGTATGTTAGGTCAAGTAATAACTTGGCGGATCCTTTAACTAAAGGTCTTTCAAGAGATCTGGTGAGGAATACATCTAGTGGGATGGGTTTGAAACCTTTTATTTAGACCACCAGTAATGGAAACCCGACCATAAGCTAGACTTGTGGTTTAACGGGTAATAACAAGTTACTGACAAGTGGTTGGAGGAACACTTAATTAATTTTTGGTAACCCAATCCAGGATGTGAAAGTGCTGACTGTTACGACATGGAGGGTGAGTTGTAAACTCTTAATGAAGTTCAATAAATTTCCGTATAAGTGTTCAAGTAACAGGGACACAGATGGAACTTCACCTATATGAACATAAGAAGTGGAGCCGCTTCTAGCAAAAGTTAAAGGTTTACTTTTGTAAATGTTCATGAAATCCAGGATGAGGCAAATGGCTGTGTTAATATATTATTTATTTGGTGAATTGCTCGCTGAGATTGGATATCGTTATGTGTGCAGCATATCCGGTTCTAATATCGATGAAACCAGGTTTAAGCTTAGGCCACCATGGATTCAATTAGAGCTTTGATGTGTTTGTACTAAGTAAGGGTTTAAATCGAGAGATACCTTTACCAAGCATGACAATATCAGTATGTAACTGGGAATCAACATAACAATCTAAGTGGGGGATTGTTAGTGTTGGTGGTAGATTGTTATGTAATGTGTTTGTATTGATTGAGAAGTTCAAGACCCAAAAGGTTTTGTTCTTTGTCCCACATTGGAGAGAAAATGAACTTTCTCCCACCTTATAACCAAGCATATGGTACATATCATTTGAATTATTTTGAGATGTTTTGGAGGGAAGATTGGGAATGCTATTGTGCAGTGCACCGCACCGCACGCGCGCGCGCGTGCGCGCATGTGGCGCATTGTGTGTGCTTTAGTGGGCGCACTTAGCACTTTGCACACTTGCTGCGAGCGCGTATAGTGCATTGATTTATATATGATCTAACGGCCCATAATTTTACTAATTTTCAGAATTTTTTCTTTCAATTATTTATTTTAATGACTTTGAAAGTAATTCCGAAAAGGCACCAGACATAACAGTTATTTCTGTTATTTTTTGAATGGTTATGTCTCTTCATGAAAGGGTGGATGTTGAGCTCATATATAAGATTCTGAAATTCAGAAAAAATAACTACTTGGCATTTTCCAAATTTCGAATCTCAAAATTTTCAGTTATATACACTATTTCGAGGAGCAATTCTGAAACGAATCTTCAGAATTGCTATCTGCAGATTGTTGGTTTGAGTAATCCTGGAGGTGATTTGCCATTAACCCGGTAGCAAACTCTAGTCGAGTGGGGGCAAATATCGTCTTAAAGACAGTGTCTTTAGACGCGCCTCAAGCCATTGAATTTTCGCTTTCTTCTTCCTTTTCTGCAACTTCTCTCCAACAGAAATAGGAGGCAAAAAAGCAGTGCAAAAATTAACATAGAAGGGGGAGATAAGAAGAAAATAATAAAGGTAAAAAGACCTATATGGAGGGCAAGCTGAAGGAAGAGAAGGATCAACTGACGAGTACATACGAAATAGAGAGGGGGAGATCTTGTTAGCCAATTTGGAGATCTAAATGGTCTATTCCAAATCCTTTAGCTGTGGCTTACTTTCTGCCACTCATAGACTAATTTGATAAGAATCCTCACTTGACAAAGTCGGACTTTATTTGGTTCCCTGGTTGCCTGGTTGATCATGGTTGTGGGTTTTATATAGAGAGTGGTGCTGCTGGACTTGAATTGGTTATAGTGGCGGACCTACGTGGTGACTAAGGGGGGCTGAAGCACCCCCGACTTTTGAAAATTTTTTTCGGGTATCGCACCGACCCTGTTCCAGAGATCTTGTTCCCCGAGATGCCATTCCTCAATCCCCGATACCCCATTCCCCGAAACCCACTCCCTCTCTCTCTCTCTCTCTCTCTCTCTCTCTCGTGACCTTGACTCCGTGAATGACCGTTGATGGACTGACCTCAGGTTGTGACGCACTACAAGAAAAAGGACTTTTAGCGACGGATATTTCCATCGCTAAAACCCTAAATCCGTCGCCAAAGACTTTTAGCGACGGACACCCCATCGCTAAATGTTCGTTGCCTATAACCCCATTACTAAAAGATTAGTGATGGAATTATGTCATCCATCGGAAAAAAAAAATTACTTTTACCGACGGAATCACTTAGTTTTAGCGATGGAAAATTCCGTCGCTAAAAGTATTTTTTATATTTTTTTAAAAAATATCTGAATTTCTGAAGAAAAAGTTTTAAAAAATATAGGCAATTGACCGCAATGGTCATCAGTCGTCGACACGTCATCACCGGTAGTGGGTTCTTGGTCGGTGGAGTCCTCGCCTTGCCGTCGTTATTCACCGATCACTTATACTTCCAGATTGGAGCGTCCACGGCTCCACTCGTTCCAGATCTGAGCCGAGCTCAATAGAGAGAGTCAACTCAAGGAGGCAGGAAGCCCCTGCCGTGTCCGCGTGTCACCGTCGACCGTCGCAGGTGAGTGGCCGAGTGGGTGTGTGCCGTCTGGGTCTGGGGAGTGGGTGAGAGACTTGGCGTAGAGAGAGAGTCGTAGACTGAACTTTTTTTTGGGAAGTTGAGGGGGTACATTACCCCCCCCCCCCCCGATTCATACGTGGCTTTGCCCCTATGTGTCGGCGAGCGGTAGAGGCGGCGGGGTGGGGTGCAGTAGCGGGTTGGGTGCCGTCTCCAAAAATCAGTTGTTAAAGATCATAAAAAATTTTCAAAATTTTTGACTTTTACCGACAGATTTATTCTGTTGGCAAAAGTCTGTCGGTAAAAGTCATTTTCAAATTTTTTTTGGCAAAAGAAAAAAAGGGAGAAAATTAAAAATAAAAATTATCGAGAGAATATTTCGTCGGTAAAAGTCCGTCGGTAAAGATCCGTCGCTAAAGATCTTTACCAATGAAAAATCCCTCAGAAAAGTTTTTTTAACAACGGACCATTACTGACGGAAAATTGGTCGGTAAAAGTGACTTTTACCGACGGATTCGAATCCGTCGCTAAAAGTCCGTTGAAAAAAACTGTTTTTCTTGTAGTGACGAGGCTACTCCAACCAGATCTGGCCCCTGTCGGCGACCGCGAGTCCTCGACTGAAGCCACTCAGGCGACGCGCCGCAACAAGCTCTGCTTTTCGTCTCTTCAACTACTACTCCGAAGTCCGACCAGAATCACCAGATCTGGCCCCTCACACGGGGCCGCGACGACGCTGACAAGGCTGCTTGACCTGCTACCTGTTGAGGCTTAAGTGCTTGACCTGTGCTGCCTGTTGCTGCTACGACTGCTTATGCCTTGTGGAGACAGTGGAGGCGGAGTTGTGGTTTATGAGTGTGTCTCAAACTCTCGGTGTCTCACTGTCTCAATGCACACTATGCCTTGGCCATTGTGATTTGTGAATGTGAGTGTTTTTTTTTTTTTTGAGTAGAGTGAATGTGAGTCTACGTTATCAGTGATAACATATTGATTGTGCAATGTGCCAATGTGATATAGAGTATATGGTGCCTTGTAAATTGTAATTTATCACTCAATTAGAAATATTGTGCAATGCATGACAGTGATAACATATTAAATTGTGCAATGTGATATATTGCACCTTGTAAATTGTAATTTATCACTCAACCAGAAATATTGTGCAATTCATGTGATAAATTGAATTGTTTGACAAAAATATAAATGGATAACTGGATAAGGTCATAAGGGTCTGCGCGATTTTAATTAACTTTGAATAATTAAGATTGACTGAAAAAATTATCAAAGTATCTTACTATAAATCGTTATTATAGACATCTTATTAATCATATATTATTTGGACAATATGTCATACTAGTCCTACTTGAAAAAGTTTTATCTATACATGATCCTTCATAGCTTTTGATTAATTTTTTTTAAAAAAAAGAAAAAATTTAATTTTTAAACTAATTATAATTTTATGAAAAGTTTACTTCTCAAAATCACATCTACTTACATGCGCCCAAAGTATCAATGATAAAACATTACTCAGAGTTTTTTGTTATTTGACAATACTAAGAGTTTTTTTGTTATTTAACAATACTCTAATTTCTCTTTTTTCTCTCTTTTTATCAAATTAGTGCAGGCACAAGGAGGTTTAGACAAACATCTGCATTAGTGGCTCCAACTGCTCATCATCACTCATCATCAGCTGTTGTGACTCTCTGAGATAATACTTTAGTTTTAGTTTAATATGTTAATTTTATTATGTTTTTTAAGTACACTTTGTTTTTAATATTATTTTAATAAATAATTTGGTGAATTCAATATAATTTTTGCACCCCCTGAAAAGAATTCATGATTCCGCCCCTGGTTGGTTAAGGTGGCACAAATTAGGTAGAGAGGGAGAATAGAAGGTGTGGAAGCATATGTATTGACATGTACATATGCAATACATTTCTAGATAAGAAAGATATGAGTTGCTAATTTGACTAGGTCAATGTAAATTGTAGAAAGAAAGAGAGTACTTATGGTTTCCTCAATCGATACAAGGTAAACTATTCTTCAATTATTTTTTCATAACATCATCAGACTGGATACTTTTTATGACACACACCAATAATGGCAGGGGTGGTCTTTGCTCCTGACATGCAAAGCAAATCAGAAAAGAGAGGGGATGTCTTTATTAATTGGAATTAGATTAAACTTAATAACTTGAACATTGCATCATAGTTATCAAAACCGAGCTGCACTTGTGTTGATTAAGCTGCTGAACTAGAGCGAACCGGATGAACCGACCTTATTTCTGAGTGAACCAAGGCCTTTCGATTGGGTTCAAAAAGCCCAACATAACACTACAAGATATAAGGCCTTTGGCAACAGGGAAATCCATCGCAAAAAGCCTACATTCCGTCGCTAAAATGTTTAGCAACGGAATCACCGTCACTAAAAGTCCCTTCTATAAAAGTCTGTCACTAAAAGTTTTGCAACGGAATTTCAAAAATCCATCGTCTAATATTGAACTTTCAGCAACGAGATTCTTTTTACATTAGCGACAGTAATTCTGTCGCTAATTTTACTTATTTTAATTTTTTTTTCAAAAATAGTTTATTCGGTAAATATTTAGCGATGGAATAAACTTTTTAGCGACAGAATGTCCGTCGCTAAATGTCCTTTTTAACGACGGAATATTCCGTCGTTAGAAGTTCAGACTTAGGTATACTCTTTAGCGACGGAATGAATCCTCACTAAAAGTCAATTTTTTTAAATTTTTTTTATCTTTTAATGTCCAAACATGTAATAAAAAATCAAGCCTCAACAACAAGGCACAATCTCCAAATGCAAATTAGGATTAAATAAGTGCTTATCAATCGGCACTTATTTAACCCTACAACAGCCACAAAACAACTATATATAACTTTAAAAAATGTTTACTATAATGTAAAATAAAATGTAAAAGTCGATAAACCGGATACATTAAGTTAGGGGAGGGGAGAAGAGTACAAGCCGGGAGGGGGTAGAAGCTGGGAGGGAACGAAAGGGGGCTCATCAGGGGGTTGCCGAGTCCCGGATCTGGATCCTGCTGATCCATAGCTGGCTCAGCATGTCCAGCAGCAGTGCCCTGCTAATCTTACTCCCTGATCATCCTGAACACCACCGTAACAATGCGCTAGATCTCCTCCTCGTCCAACTGACGCTGCGCAGTCTGTGTCTATTGAGGGGCAGTGGGGGGTGGGGACGCTCCTATCACAGCACGTCTAGTCGTGCTAGGCAGGCCGCGTATGCGGCCTTTTGGCTGATTGATGACCTCCGGTGTATCCAATCATCGCTTCAATGCCCCAGTACTCGTACACATACTAATGGACGCTGATGGTTGTCCGGACTGCTGCTCGGACCCCCTAAGCTGTTCATATGAGGCCTGCAAAAACAATGATTTAAGGATATGTTAGGGCATTAACGCAACAAAACATTGAATAGAAAGACAAAATTTTAACAAATTAAATAATTGACTTGAACTTACATCGATCTGCCGGGCAATATCTGAAACGTAGTCCTCCGCCCGGTGCGCCTCGTCCTTGTCCTTCTTCCTCACGTGCGTCTGATTATACGTCAGAGCTATGATCTCATCCTGTTCAAGGTTCGGGTGCTCGACCGCATTCTTGTGTCGGATGACGTCATGTGCCACCGACCCCCCTGTGTGCGTCAGATCTTTCTCATATCTATTCTCGGCCCCACTCTTACTCTTGGCATCCCACCCTAGATCCGCAACCCATCGATAAATCATTTGCCTCCATACAGTCGGTGTTATCCAATGTGAGGGATATTTCTTCAACTCCGTCATCGGGGCACCCTCGAGCAACATCTTCTTCGCCCGGTCTCTTGCATCGTGCAGCCATCAGAGGTAATTCTTGCCGATATATGCAAAAAAGGCCTGCCGCCCTAGCGCCTGCTGATCAGGCCAGTCAAACGTGAACCCCTTCTACAAGGCATCCAATTACCCAAATTAATTTAAATAATAAATTCTAATTAAGCAAATGCTATTGCAGAAAAAAAAAAAGTTCACCGTACCAACCACTCCTCCCATTGGGACTCCCTTGTTGCGGCATCCCAGTCCTTCTAGTACAGCGGTGGCTCAAAGAATTGGCCCTTCATAAGAACGCCAATCTCGTCCTCGCCTGATTCTCCAGGATCTTGCCAAAGAAGTAAATAAATACATTAATACATTTTAAATATAAATTAAATATATTAATACATTTCAAATATAAATTAAGACACCCAAAAATTTAAATATAAAGCATGATGTGATTTTTTTTTTTTACTTATTGGCCCTCCTGGGTGAGCGAAACTCTCTGTTTATGCTAGGGGTCGATGCGTACCCCACGTGTCGGGCCATGGCCTCATCGAGATCCTACAAACAATCGAAATTAATACGGTTCAAATATAATTTAAATATAAGACTCGCAAAAATTTATTAAACACCGTTATCAACTATACCTGAGGTAGAACCCACAGAAGAAGGAGAATCAGCGCGCGTGTGGGAGGAATCAGTGTCTGGTTGGGGCCGCGGCTGGGGCGACGGCTGGTGCTGGGGCCCCGTTTGCTGTACATGAACACTCTGTGCTTCATCATCAGTGGGCAATGACAAGGGGGACCCACTGGGGAGGAGGCAGCTCGGCATCTACCTTGGCCACGAATAGTCCGTATTTTATCCATAACTGACTTCATATAGATAAATTGCAAAGAAATTAACACATTAAAAATAATAATTTGGCAGAAAATATAATCAGCACTATTTATATGAACCGAGTATCTAAACACAATATGAACCAAGTACTAAAATGTTACTACATATTTTTTGAGGTGTTACAACAGTACAAGTCAATCATTTTTAGTTTTGGAATCATCACCATCTTCATCGTTAAACTCATCATCCTCTTCTTCGTGGGAGTCGTCGTCTTCTTCATCAGTAGATTTAGTCACATCATCTTCAACACTTTCCATGTCTTCCGCGTCATCATCTACAACTTCTTCTCCTACATGAAGTATTGTTGGAAGAGGAAGATCGTCCTCTTCGTTGTTCACGTCAATAGGTAACAAGACAGGTGGTTGGTCGGCTTGAAAGGTGCCTAGCTCACTGTCATATGTCACGGGCAATTTGTTGGACTTGATAACTGTTAACCAATGAGATTTGGGATTTGCGATTTCCTCCGTGTAAAAGACTTGTGCAGCTTGACTACCAAACACAAACGATTTGTTTGATGCAAGTCTTGACTTGACATTGACATCTACAATCCCATGAGAGCTAATTACTGATTTAGCTAGACTTGAATCTTTAATTACTGATTTAGCTAGCTAAATCAGTAATTAAAGATTCCGCATCGAACTCACTACATATCAATATAGTTCACTCGCTTATCACACATTTTCAATTATGTACAAGAATTTTTTTAATTAAGACATTAACTTACTCAACGAATGATGAAACTTCATCGCAATTTATAAGGGCATATATTGTTACAGCACTGTACTCTTTATCCGCTAGCCATCGAATATTGGTTCAGCCGAACGGACTACCTGACTGCTTGAATATTGACAATTACCCATCCAAATTTGTGCTTGATCTGGGGTCATTTCGGCCTAGCTCTTCCATTACGTAAGCCCCGGCAATTGAGCCATTAATCTGAGCTTTATTACGGACTTTTTTCTTTAAATGGAACATGAACCTAGAAGTTTAGCGAATCGAGTTAGGTGGAATATTAATGATAGTAGGTTTTGCATTAAGTGTAAACGAACAACTGTAAAAATTTAAGGATTACCTCTCGAAGGGATACATCCACCGATGTTGCACAGGTCCACCCATCTTAGCTTCATATATGCCAAGTGAACAGGCAGATGCTCCATTGAATCAAAGAACGAACATGGGAAAATTTTCTCCCGCTTACAAACTGTCCCCACAATGTTCTTCTCAAGCACCTCCGTGTTACTCACTCGGATCGTAGAAGAATATATATCTAAAAAAAAATGAGATAATTCAGTCAAAGTCTCGCATACAACCCGTGGTAACAGTCCCCGAAAGGTAATAGGAATGAATCTCTCCATGAATATGTGGCAGTTATGACTCTTCATCCTCCCAAGCCACCCTCTTTCTCCTCCTCTATTCTCCCTATTTCGTTACCTTCTCTCATCACTACCCACACTCCCAAGTCCACAGTCCAGCAATTTAACCCTCATCATTTGAAGGAAATGCAAACTTCAAACTTTTTAGAATCAATGGATTAGAAAAAGCATTGGCCATTCGGCTGCTATGCTGCTTTTACCCTAACGAGAAATGTCACCTTCCACCACAGAACTTTGTATAAATCTTAAACAATGATACTACAACTGATATTTGGGTAAGTTCTTACATTTTAGATGCATCAACAGTCACAAACATTATATTGGCTCAAAGATTCAGTGTTGAACCACAATCAAAAGTGTTGATATATGTCTTGTATTTATGTCCCACATCGGTTACTCAAAGAAAGTTGTAACTTGTCCCTTAGTATATAAGACATCTTGTCCCACATTGGTTAAATAGATAAGACTACTCTTTTTCTCTATGTATATATAAGTTGCCTTGTATTGTTTTTAAGGTCAAGAAGAAGAGTCCTTCTTTGAGTAAGAAAACAGTTGAGAGATACACGTGAAGGATCATTGTAAATCTAACTTGTGCAAAGTGGATTTGAGTTCTCTCATATTTCTAATGTTTTCTTATTTGGTTATCGTGTTCTATACATATTTATTTAGAGCAATTTTGTAACAAGTGGTATCAGAGTTTTCAGGTTTATTTTTTGGGCCAAAATTGAAATCGATTTGAGAGGATAAATATGTTGAATAACACCACCACGAAATATGCATGTGAATAATTCAATGGGAAGATAAATTTTGGCATATGGCAGAGCACAATGAAGGATATCCTTGTGCAGCAAGGACTGCTAAAAGCCTTTGCTCAGGAATAAGCTGAGTCAATGAATCAGGCCGATTGGGAGGAATTACAGGCTAAGGCCGTATCTACAATACAATTGAATCTAGCCCCAAAGGTTAAGTACCAGGTTTTGACAGAGACTTCTCCAACAGCTCTGTGGCAAAAATTGGAGAAGATATATATGTCAAAATCTTTGTCAAATCGGTTATATCTGAAGAAAGATCTGTACTAGTTACGGATGGATGAAGGTTCAGATCTGGGTGACCATATATCAGAATTTAACTGGTTAGTATCCCAATTGTCAAGTATAGATGTTAAACTCGAGGAGGAAGATCAGGCGATTTTGTTGTTATCTTCACTTCCAAAATCATATGAGACCTTAAAGACTACGTTGCTTATTGGGAAGGAGACACTGCTTGTTGATGATGTTATGTTGGCTCTTATGGATTCGAGTAGAGTTAATGGGATGAGTTCAAGCAGTCAAGGTGAAGGTCTAATGGTAAGGACTGAAAATAAAAATGTGCATGGAAGAAGCAGAGGTCGGTTTAGAAGCAAAAATTCAGGACATGGAAAGAATAGGACTAAGTCTCGTGGAAAGCAGGACAAGTCCAATATTAAATACTGGTATTGTAAAGGGATTAGTCATATTGCAAGGAAGTGTCCAGAAAGGAAGGACAAGAAGAACGGAAAGAAACATGTGAACAATGCTAATGTTGCTGAAGAAGATGACAAAAGCAGTGATGGTGATCTCTACTTGGTTTCCTCGGTTGAGCAGCAAGAAGGTAATCTCTTCTCAGTTAGAGACAACAGTTTTTCTATGGAATGGTTTATTGACTCTGCATGTTCATTTCATATGTGCCCACATAAGGAATGGTTTATTTGTCTTACTCCATGTAACAGTGCTACTGTGTTAATGGATAATGACGCTATTTGTGTAGTAATGGGGATAGGTACCATTACAATTAAAATGTTTGATGTGATTATGAGAATCCTAGGTGATGTAAGGTACATACCTGACTTAAAGAAGAATTTGATTTCCTTGGGCACACTCGATTCTATGGATTGCAGTATATCTATAAAAGGTGGAGTCATGAAAGTTAGCAAAGGGGCCATGGTGATGATGAAAGGTCAGAAAATTAAAATTTTGTATAAACTGATGGGGAACATAGTTATAAGTGGAGCTTCAGTATCAACTCATGCATGCTCTAGCAATGATAACTCTAAGTTATGGTATAAACGGCTTGGACACTTGAGTGATGGAGGCATGTTGAAACTTCACAAGTAGAAATTACTGCAGGGAGTGAAATCATGCAAGCTGGACTTTTGCAACTTTTGTGTTTTTGGGAAGCAGAAACGAGTTAGTTTTAAAGCTGCTTCTCATACTAGTAAAGGGGTTCTAGACTATGTACCTTCGGATGTTTGGGGACCAATCAAGCTTATCTCAAATAGGGGAGCTCATTACTTTGTTACATTTATAGATGATTTCTCAAGAAAGGTACGGGTGTACTTTATGAAGCATAAGTTTCAAGTTTTCAACGTGTTTAAGCAGTGGAAAGCTAGAGTTGAAAATCAGACGGGTAAGAAGCTTTAGTACTTCAGATCAGATAATGACATAGAATACATGGATGAGGAGTTTCTGCAGTTCTGCAAGGATAAGGATATCATCAGACACTTTTCAATGAAGAGGACTCCAGAGCAGAATGGGGTTGCCGAAAGGATCAACAGAACCTTGTTGAAGCAAGCTAGATGTATGAGATTGAATGCAGATTTGCCTAAGAGTTTCTGGGCTGAAGCTGTTAACACAGCTTGTTACTTGACCAACCATTCTCCATCATCTGCCATTAATCACCGAGTTCCCGAAGAGGTATGGTCTAGTAAACAAGTTAATTTTTCTGCAATGAGAACATTTGATTGTCCTGCGTATGTTCACCTTCAAAATGAAGAACGATCCAAGCTTGATCCTAAGTCAAAAGAACGTACATTCCTTGGGTATGAGCAGTGTTGTTAAAGGCGCATGCGCACCTAAGGCGCAAAAGGTCCCTGAAGCCTAGGCGCAAGGTGCAGGAGCGCGCCTTTTCGAAGCGAGGCACAATATTAAAATAAATAAATAAATAATAATACACTAAAACAATAAATTATGTTAAAAAATAAGAACTTGACAATTGACAAACTTCCAAACACTAGAAAAAGTTTGAAGTTCAATCACGTCATAATTTAACAAGTTTTCAACATAAGAGAAGTCTTAAATCCTCTAAAAAAATAACAAATCACCAAACACTAAGTAAACATAACACCTCCATCTTCATCATCACTAAGAGCCAAGGCATCAATGCTTTCTTCAAATGGAATCATAGGCTCCATGTTCGGTAGAGATTCCTCATCGACTTCATCTTCTTCATCGACCACGTGAACTGAAGGAGTTGATCTACTTGACGTGGCAGCCCTATCTGATGACGGCCTTACACTTCTTGCTGTTGACCTCGAGTGGTAGTTTGGCTCCGTACCACCTAAAGGGTCACTTTCAAACACATCACCATCTTCGTCTGCATCTTCATCCGGCCTCCTAAGCAACCACTCATTACTTTCATCGATATTATCCAATAAAATAGGATCAATTGTGTCACGTGAATTGTATCACCGCTTTAACGCTCTATTGTATTTCACAAACACCAAATCATTCAAGCGACTTTGTTCAAGCCTATTCCTTTTCTTGCTATGAAGTTGTAAAGTACAATATACAAATTGATTAATAATCATTGAGTACGAAATAAATACGAATTTTAGCATTAAACTTTATTAGATTATAACTTGGACTCACATGCTCAAAGACGCTCCAGTTACGTTCACAGCCAGAAGCACTACAAGTGAGACTCAAAACCTTTATTGCAAACTTTTGCAAGTGAGGCGTTGATGATCCATACAAAGCCCACCATTCTGCTGTTTAATACATGAAAATTGCAAAACTAATATGTGAAGTAACTATTCATTAATTTATACATTAGAATGAGTACTATAAAACAAAACAAAAAATATCACATGGTGCTTTTCTATCTCTCATCCTCTTTGACATGGGATTCCCAAATAGACCCTCCGCTCTCTTGTACTTACTCAACTCGGTGTCAATCGCATCTTGTACTGCCATATCAGGGTTCAACCTTTGAATGCAATCATACAATCCCGTCATAACTGTTTCATCACTCTCAATGTCTGGGATAGAGTAATAGTACTCCGGGTTCAAGAAATAACCAGTTGCATGAAAGGACGATGGAGTTGAACACTCCATCTACTGTCAATGGTCTCATAAACCTCCTTGTACTTCAACTCGTTCCCTTGGAAAGCACTTGCAATAGCATCTTTAGCTTTATCCATAGCCTTGTAAATGTATCTCATTGGAGGTTTTTTTCTCACCATCAACCAATCTAAGTACCGGAATAAGAGGGCACACCACCTTTAAAGTATATACAACATTATTCCAACACGAAGGCATCAATACTATTTTTGCCACTCTTTTTCCTTGTATCTCCTTTGACCATTTGCTATTGGCCCACTCTTCCAATGTAAAATTTTTTTTCAAGTTATTTGCTCTTCATGAATCTTTGACGAAGTGATAGTGGCAGTGCAAATCTTGTTTTGCCAGGCCTAAGCAACTCTCTTCTTGCAAATTTTCTTAACAAGCTTACAACACCTGAGCTATTATATATGTAACCATTCAAAGCAAGAGGCTTTTGAAATGTTGACTTCATCTTAGGTAACTTAAATATTTCCATAAGATTAAGTCAATGCAATGCGCAGGTCATGGTGTCCAAAACAAGTGTGGAAAATCACGCTCCAATAACTTGCCTATCATATAAAAAGTGAAAAAAAAAAAGAAATTAACGTCCAACTATCTATTAGCTAATAATATTTTACATTTATTAAAACTTAAGTTACTTGAGCAATACTATATGTAAAAATATACTAACATGTCTTTACGTTGTTTGAGACACTATCAGTGACAACTTGAACCACATTTTCGGCCCGACCTTCTCGACGGTCTTCTGAATCAAGTCATACATTAAGTCTCCGGTCTTCGAATGTTCAGAAGCATCAACAGACTCATGAAGCAAGCTTCTTCTAGGACTATTCGCTAAAAAATTAATCAAAGTCCTTTCTTTCTTGTCCTTCCAACCATCACACATAATCGAACAACCGGTTTTCTCCCATTCTTCTTCATGATCCTTCATCAAATTACGCGTTCTATCCACCTCTTTCTGTAGTAGGGTAAACCTAATCTAATGATAACTTGGTGGCTTCAAACCCGAACCATATAGCCCAATAGCTTCAACCATAGCCGAAAAGCTGTCAGAGTTTACGGCATTGAATGCAATCCCCACATTTTCACTACAAGCCTGATCTCTCATCTCCTTTTTTGCTTCTTCATTTTTCAAACACCATGGATTGCTTCATCTTTTTTTTTTCTCACTACCACTTCTGGGTCCGGGGTGAAGTACAAGTCCATTGAGCCCTTAGCCATAGGATTCTTACGAGAAGGTTAACAAGAACTCCCGATCGATGAAACTCCCTTCTTTCTCGATATCTCAACAACATCGTTGTCCTCGTCCTCTTCTTCATCATTGAAAACATTATCAAAATCAGGGATGCACTTAGCTAGGTCTTTCCTTTCTTTGACGGGCTTTAGCAATTCTTTCATCTCATCTCTAACATGTTCTGGACATTCTCAGCACGTTGAAGCATTCCTATAACATTCAGCAAGGCGTTGCTTATGTCGATAAATACGCCCTTTGTAATTTATTGACAAAAATTACAAGTTACTGTATTTTTATCGCTTGGATTAGCGGTTCGTCCATATTTTCAAGCTGGGTCCTTTGTATCCGTACTAGGCGTCGACATGTATATTCCTACAATTGAATTATATGATAACACTAAATCAGCTTAAATGCACATATTTCTGTCTTTCATTCTATTTCTAAATAATTATTATTTCACTTTTCTGTTTATATTGAGAGGGGGTGTAAGTGTATTTATTCAGCTTGAATCACTTTGTACTTTTGACAGTAATCTAAAAGCAATTTCAACACTGTTCAGCACTTCAGCCAAAAGCAATCAAGTATGTTTATGCATTTTCTCCAACAAGTGTTTCCCAATCTCTCTTCCATTTAACTTACAAAACCTAATTATTTCCTCATTCATCTGACTTTATTAAGAGGAAGTGCATTTTCTTTCAGGAATAGCACCAATGACATAATACATTAGCAATCTTCACATTAACTGGCATTACAGAATACATCAGCAATCTTCTAGAGATCAATTAAATAATATAACAGAAATCAAAGTCACAGTAACTCAGAAATCAAAGTCCATGACCTCTCTATATAAGAGGTTAAATTTTGTCGCATGCAAATCTTGGTACAAGAAACAAATTCGCTGCATGATAACCTCTTGGGGGATATTTGACACACAAACACTAAAAACACTAATCGTACAAGACACTAAAAACACTAGCGAAGAGGAGACTATGAACATGAACAGCGAGAGAGACAGAGAGAGACTATGGAGCAAAAGCTCACCAGAGATAGAGATAGACTATGAAAGACTGAGAGCTTCACTTCACGAGAAGAGCAGCTGCTTTAATTGACTTGACCAGCGGCGGAGCAGCATGGCGAACTGGCAAAGAGGAATAGTAATCGCAGCTGAAGCAGCGCCAGTGAATGGAGCAGCAGACGATCGACGAAAATAGGAGATATGATGGCGACGACCGGCAGTGACGGGTTAAACAACGGCTATGACCGCCGGTGATAGGTTATGCAACGGTGAAGACCGGCGATGATGGGTTATGTGACGGCGAGGTGAGACTTGAGAGTGAGACCGCAAGAGATTTAGTCATGAGTCTGCTTAGCTGATTTGCGGTTTTTAGGTTTTAGTTTTAGTTTGTTTTGACTTGCTAAAGATAAAAAGGACACGTGAAGCCATAAATTCAAATCGAACGGCTACTATTCTTGACCCTGGCTTTGGGTCTCCACCACCGTTGCTCGTCTAGCGCCTGGGCGCATGCCTTTTTGAACGTGTTGCGCCTAGGCCTAGACGAGGTGCTAAGAGTGAGCCTAGCCGTGCCTTCCGTGTAGGCCCGCATCTAGGCGCACTTTTATAACACTGGGTATGAGGAAGGAGTAAAAGGGTAGGTTATTAGATATAGTGACCAAAAAAAGGGTGATTAGTAGATATGGTATTTAATGAAGCACAGATGTTGGATAGGTATGCAACTTCTAGCACAGATGAGGAGATGGAATCTATAGCGAAGAATCAGACTTGGGAATTAGTGTGATGGCTATTGGATGCAAGTGAATTTACAGGAAAAAGGAAGATCAGAAGTACAAGGCAAGACTGGTTGCAAAAGGGTATTCTCAAAAGGAAATTGATTATAGTGAGATCTTTTCGCCAGTGGTGAAGCATACTTCTTTTAGATTATTACTGTCCATTGTAGCAGCACAGAATATGGAGTTGGAGCAGCTTGATGTGAAGACAGGTTTCCTCCATGGTGATTTGGAGGAGAAGATCTATATGCAGCAACTCGAGAGATTTATTGAGCCTGGAAAGAAGGACTATGTATGCAAGCTAAAAAATTCCTTATATGGTTTGGAGCAGTCTCTTCAGCAGTGGTATAAGCGATTTGACACATTCGTGGTAACTCATGGTTACTCTCGCTGTGAGTATGATTGTCGTGTGTATGATCGAGTCCTTGATGATGGTTCACTGTTGTTGCTTACATTATATGTGGATGATATGTTGATTGCTGCGAAGAGTAAGTCTCATATTCTGCACTTGAAGAAATTGTTGAGCAGAGATTTTGATATGAAGGATCTTGGTTCTACCAAGAAGATCCTTGGTATGGAGATTCATAGAGATAGAAAGGCAGGAAAGTTGTGGGTCACTCAGAAAAGTTATGTTGAAAAAGTACTGGAGAGGTTTAGTATGCTAAATGCTAAACCAGTTAGTACGCCATTGGGAGCTCATTTTGAGTTATCCTCACAACTTTTTCCCAGTACAGAAGAAGATATTGAGTATATGTCTCGAGTACAGTACGCAAATACGGTTGGTTGTCTAATGTATGCCATGGTGTGTACTAGACCTGATATCTCACATGCAGTTAGTATGGTCAGCAGGTATATGGGAAATCCAGGAAAGAAGCATTGGGATGCAGTGAAGTGGATCTTCCATTACCTAGCAGGTTCGACCAACTTCGGTATCATGTTTGATCGTGATAGGGCAAAAGGTGAGGTTTCTGGTTTTGTGGATTCTGATTATGCTAGGGACTTGGATTCCAGGAGGTCCACGACTGGATATATTTTTACAATCAATGGAGGGCCGATACGTTGAAAACCATAGTTACAGTCTAGTACAGCATTGTCTACTATGGAGGCAGAGTACATGGCATTGATAGAGGCAGCTAAGGAGGCATTATGGATAAAGGGACTGGTAGAGGAGCTTGGCTTCAAACAGCATGGTGTTTTGTTACAGTGTGACAGTCAGAGTGCAATGGATTTGACAAAGAATCAGGTTTTCATGCAAGGACCAAGCATATTGATGTACGTTAATATAGGGTCCGGGAATGGATTAATTCTAGACAAATCATAGTGCACAAGGTTCACACGAATGACAACGCAGCTGATATGCTCACAAAGACAATCATGACGGAGAAGTTCAAGCATTACTTGAGCTTGATTCATCTTCTTTCTTGTTGAGTTCAAGGTGGAGTGCATCCCTACCTTTAAAAGGGATGCAAGGTAGAGTACCTGAAGAAGGTACTGAAGGCATATTACACTTTTCTCATGGAGTGGTTTGTTAATACAAGCCAAGGTGGAGATTGTTGATATATGTCTTGTATTTATGTCCCACATCGGTTACTCAAAGAAATTTATAACTCGTCCCTTAATATATAAGAAATCTTGACCCACATTGGTTAGATAGAGAAGACCATCTTTTTCTTTGTGTATATATAAGTTGCCTTGTATTGTGTTTATGGTCAAGAAAGAAGAGTCTTTCTTTGAGTAGAAAAACAGTTGAGAGATACATGTCACGGAGCGTTGTAAATCTGACTTGTGTAAAGTGGATTTGAGTTCTCTCATATTTCTAATATTTTCTTGTTTGGTTATCGTGTTCTATACATATTTATTTAGAGTGATTTCGTAACAAGAAGAACATAAGAAGTAGCAGAAAAGAGGTTGAAATTATACCATAGAAGGGGAGAACATAAGAATTAAATAAGAAAAAAGCAGAGAGCTATAGAAAGTCAACTGAGATGAGGAAGGAACAAGGGAACATGATATATGCAAGTAATATTATGGGCAAGTCCCGTAATGATGATGAAGGTATAGACAGTCTCCACCAAACATGAAAAAGGCAGGAGAAATAGGAGGTGAGAAAGCAGTGCAAACACTAACATAGATAGGGGAGATAAGGAAAATATATTGAGGGCAAACTGAAAGAAGAGAAGGATCAACTGACAAGTACATACAAAATAGAGAGGGACAGATCTTCCTAGCCAATTTGGAGATCTAGATGGTCTATTCCAAATCCTTTAGTTGTGGTTTGCTTTCTGCCACTCATAGACTTATTTGATAAGGTCCTCACTTGACAAAGTCGGACTTGATCTGGTTCACTGGTTGAGCATGGTTGTGGGTTTTATAGAGTCAGTGGTGCTGCTGGACTTTGGGTTGGTTAAGGTGGCACAAATTAGGTAGAGAGGGAGAGATAGAAGGTGTGGAAACATATGCAATACATGTCTAGATAAGAAAGATATGAGTCGCTAATTTGACTAGGTCAATGTAAATTGTACAAAGAAAGAGAGTACATATGGTTTCCTCAATCGATACAAGGTAAACTATTGTTTTATCAATAAATAAATAATGTGAAACTTAATAACGATTACATATAGTAGATAAGGATTGTCGAATACATATCGTTTTATCAGTTGCAACCCCGAAATGTCCCTGGAATTGAAACTCAGCACAATCTTCTACAATGAAAGGCAAAAAAATAAGGTGTCTCGTCTTTTTTATCCTCTTATTTATTTATTTATTTGTCTACTATATGCTATTGTTATCAATAATTAAACTCCAGCACACCTTATTTATTTATTTATCAATAAATAAATATGGTGCCTCGTCTTTTTTACCCTCTTATTCATTGTGTATGTGCTAATTTATATATGAATAGTGGCTAAAAAGGCAAAGAAACTAATTTGAAGAATATTAAAAGTCTATTATGTTAGTATTTGTACAAAAAATTGTCCTGACACAGGATGGTGCTTTAGAAGGGACAATTAAGACTGTCCTACAAACTAATAGGGTGGGGTACGACTTAGATAAGCAGGTTCTTAGTTAAGAAGCTAGGAACGGTTGTGGTCTAAAAAGGACTTTTTTGGGCTGTTTGGGGTGCTCTAAACAACAGTATTTTTGGTCTTTAATATCTTCATACAAACCAAGGGAGTTTGACATAGGAACGATTCAAGGGAGTCTGAGACCAATGAAACAAAAGCAAAAGCTACAGCAGTTTATTACTCAATTTGTTCCAAGAAGGCTTACTTATATGGAGACAACAACAGATATCTTTCCTACAAGGTAAAGGGTTCTCGCATTCCAGAACCTTACGTGTTACTTAATGTAAAGACTACTCCATTAATATACTGTTTTCACCGCTTTCACTTTCATGTTTGCTATTCTATAAAATAAGATGCCTTTCCGTAATTTTCATGAAAAACTAGATATTTGTTAGGATATATTTTCATATTTTCCTCTGGTGTAACAACTCACTTTACTTGGCTCACATGTCAACCAACTCCCACCATTATAACTGCCATGATTCCACACATTGCCCATTGATTTTCAACACAACCATCAAAACCACGGACCACCCACTTTTGATCTTCTCCATAATGGAGCGAGCGTTTTGAAGTTGTGCTGGTTCCAAATTGGAATTGTACTTGAGAACAACTTCGGAAAAGAATAACAAACAACCAACGCAGACCAACCTGAAAATTATTTGGATTCGAAAGGAAGACCAAGTGACTTAAACTTTTCATAAAAAGACTCACAAAGTAAGTGTTGTACATGATAACGTTGTTTTGGTTATTCTCTAAGAGCTTAAGCTTTTATAGGAATCGCTAAATTCACATGGTATCGGACCTCTAACTTGGCAAGGTCTTCGGTTTAAATTATACCGCTTGCATATTTGGTCCCCCATTATCATATCCAGTTTGCACTAGTTTATTTGTGTACTTGGTGGCGGTGCACTTTTGTTGTCTCTCCACTTGTAATTTGAATCTTGCCCGTAAAGAGAAGCGTTAAGCTTGATAACATTGTTAAGCCCATTTTTGAACATTTTTAAGCTTCTAATGCAAGTGATAACTTAAGGATAATAAATAGTAAATGTTGATCGCCCTTAAGATGCTAATTTGACCTGAACAACCTTTCATAAAAAATGTACGCCACCAATTCCCGGGTTCTTACAAGAACTTGATTATGTCAAGTTTTGAATCTTGGTACAACTTGTTGAGCTCCCGATTAAGCTTTTTGATATCAATGGCAGTACTCGATGTGCTTTCTGAGAGTGGTTTGTTCCGCAGCTTCACGAAAATTTTTGACACTTCCCATGACAACTTGGTCTTCCTTGCTCAATCTCTTGAAGTGATTTTGAAGTTGGAGGTCCTATGATGCCTTAACTACTAGCTTCGTCATCTTCATCTCCTTGATAAAGGGTTAGATCTTCCACCTTGAGTATAGAATTTTTCGAAGAAGTCTTAGTTAGATGCATACTCATCCAAATGTTTCACCATACTAAGATGACCAGAACTCCTGTACTTAGTTGCAGAAAACTCCTAATATGGTAACGTTTCTCTCTCAAAAATTCGCTTTTGCGATCCCAAGTTAGGAGCTACATGGGATCTCATTCCAAGCTAATATGGGAACTCGATCCCGTTAGCTGGATAGAGATGCATGGAACAAGAGAGAGAGAGAGAGAGAGAGAGAGAGAGAGTACCTGAAAATCAAGCCATTTTCAACTCAATTTCTTGTTTCTCTCTTCCTTCAAGTCATTAAAGCCTCCTTATCTGTTGTTGCTGGCTATGTAAACTATACTAATACTCTTTACGCATTTATTTATTCAAGCTTCTCCCAACTTCAAATTCTTCTTGGTGCTGAATAATATTGGGGTTTTCCGGTATATATACCTCACTCGTATCATTCCCGAGTTCTGATATCTATTGAGGCCAAGATTTGGCCAGTAATTTTGGAAAGGCTAAATAAATTTTCATACTGTAATTGATACTTGTATCAATATAAGAAGCAGATGTAGGTTTTGCATCACATCGAAATTATTCATTATATGAGCAATTGTCTTGTTTTGTTCGTAAAAGTTCAATCTCGACTTTTGAATTGTATGCAGAGCAAGAAAATTGTGTGTCGACATATGTCAGAAGAGGTTGCATCATTTATGGAGCACATAGATCACCACATCGTTATTCCAAAAAAAATATCACCAAATCGTTGCGATAAAGGGGGTAGTTTAAGTAACCTTAATTGTTCAAAAAAGAATCTAGGAAATAGATAGGGTGGGAAGTTACATAGTCCTTGTTCATAGTCTACTTGGCATTGTATGAGATGATCTACTTCAAAGTACCAATGAGGGCGTTTTGGTTCGATTCGTTTGAGGTGAAATTTAGACCAATTCGAATGGTTCTATTGAAGTTTCTTATTAGTTTGAATGAGCATTTGAGTAATGATTTACTTGCTTCGCAGCTCTTTGAATAATGCTAGTAACAACTTTCAGCTATATAACTCATTGCTTTCTTATTTTGTTCATCGCATCTTCGCATGTGCGTTGACTTTTCATTGAAATGGTCATCATCAAAGTTTATCGCGGCCGTTCTATTAATCGTATATTGACGCTTACGTGCAACTGATGTGCATAATAATCAGCAGGGAGACACTTGTTTGCGTGAACCTATGAGACACAAATGCATGACGTCGAAAGAAAATAAATTTAGCGGCTGTGTGAAGATTTTGGGATGATTAACTAAGGGGTAATAACATGTTTGGTTTACCTGCAATTTGGCATATGTAAGACTATTCTGGGTAAATGTTTCTTACAGTCAATAACTTTTGAATTGTGACATGCAAAGTGTTGTTGACATTGGTGTGCAGCTTTGTGTTGAAATAACATCTTCTGAATCTTCAATAAGCTTCATGATTTAAGAGCCTTAAGTCATGTAACGAGAGAACAATCCAATTCTTATTATTCTTTTGCTTCCAAGGGGCGAATACATGGATGAGATATAAAAATTCTCCCTATCATCAATTCAAGCTTACTTATGTCTTTAGATTGATTAATTTCGTCTTGACTGTGTAAGTGACTTGACTCTACTACGTGACCTACCTTAGGTCCTTTTTTTCTCTTAAGAAAACGAACTAAGACAGTTTACATCAGAAACTAAAGTGCCAATGTAGATACGTAGAATGAACTAAGGGTCATCGTCCTGCTGACAACGAAGTGGAATGCCAAAGAAAGCGATAGAGTGCAATTTAAGTAGTAGATGATGGGTTAGAAAACTAGACAAGAGCCTCGGACTTTATAGAAATGTACTAACATCAAAATTGAAGTACTCACTTATGTCGAGCTTTTTCATAAGAAGAGAGGAAAAGAGTTCCTTTCTCTCATTAGAAAATGTATGACCGGTTATTATGTGATGGTAATTTTTTATGAACGGTTATCATGTCATTGACTGGGTGATGCAAGATGTTTGCATGCGGTTGCTGTAGTCCGTCGACTACGTTCAAACTTTGAAAAAGTGATACTCCATCCGTCCCTTTTTATTTGATCGCATTTAAGTTGCATGCTTATTTAAGATATAGTTATATTTTATGAGTTTTCTATTTTACCCCAAAAGAGAGAAAAAAAATAGGTCAGGAGAGAGAAAAATGTGTTTGTGGAGGATTAAATGTGGGGAGAGAAATAAAATAAAAAAATATAAGTATGGTAAACATGAAAAAGTACCTGCGAATCTTTCTTACTCGGAAAGTGCTTAATTTTTTTTGGACAACGAAAGAAAAAGAATGATCAATTAATTAAGGACGAAGGGAGTATGTCTTAAAAGCGCCCAAGTTTTTACATCAGTAATTGATTGTATCACTTGTTGAGATGATTATGTGTGGGCATTTATTGGATCAGTTTAAATCAAGTACAAAATTATTACTATATATCTAATTTTGGCTGCATTTTTTTTCCCATAACACATCTCTTTGTTTATACTATATGAAATGCAAGAGTTCACATCCAGCACGCGTGCATTATGCGCGTGATTTGCACATGCATGATTCTGATGATTTGATGGCATTGTAGGATATTGTACCAAGTACAAAATTTCTCTAAGCTCCCCAAAAAACTGTTTTTTGTTGGATAATCTAAGAAGAGTAACCTTAGACTACTATGAATTCTTACTTGTGACATGTAAGATGATTAGTTTCATCCTTTTTTGGGTAATCAAATAATTGGAAGGTGTTATGCACCACATTAGATATACCACATGGTAGGTCTTGTACACATATGTCATACCCTAAAACACAATCCTAGCAATTAAAGATAGGTGAATATAAAGAAAACTGCTGATGTGGTAGCATCTAGACATTTGAAGTCTAATATAGGCTTGTCACTATGGTATAAACAAAATGATACGACCATATAGAATCTACTTCAAATTTTCTTTTCTTTTTTGATTATGGTTAGAACTGCATTTTATATAACCCATCAGCATGAAGATTGAAAACTGGCGACCTTGAGTTATCACTCAAGATTCTGTCATTTCTCTTCCCCTCGGGGGTTATTTAAGTTACTCTGTGAGATATTTCGACGGAATGGTATACATTTTGTGAATTTGTGAAGACCTTTTTCTTGTAAAGACATCTTTAATTTCACTAACACGCTCCATTATTATTTGCTTTCACAAACACAATAAATTAAATAACCACCGTAGAAAATCTTCATAGCAAAAGTGCTTAGATGAGAGAAACACAAATATTTTCGAACTGAATACATAAATATCTTGACTTTAGCCAAGACAAAGAAGAAAAAATGATCGATACACTGGAATTATGATAGATCAACAACATAGTTAAAGTTGTATTCTAGTATAACTTAACATATTTTTTGCCCTACCCTCTTCCCAATGTCTCTCATATATCTCTTACCCTTAAGACCATTGTGCTTTTCAATGCTTCATCTGTGTGTTCTTCCTCTTCATTATCGTTATCATACTACGAAACTCAACGGCCCTCTTGCACTTTTCATAGGCCACTAACATCATATATACGAATGAAGTTAGCAGTATGAAAATTTTATAATATCAAGCTTGACACGGATAGGATATACCGTCTCCCAATTGTCTCATTATCTCCTGATTGAAAATAGCCACGTGGGGGATGTTGGCTATGAGGGGCCAATAATCTCTCTTCTCCTTGGAGCACCTTCGTTCAAGAAGCGGACAGCAGTCGATTTCTAAGCTTGAAAGCTTGGGAAGCAGTCCACGCGGCAGTGATCGGAACTTAGGGCACCACCCTATATGGAGATGTTCAAGGGAGGTGAGGCTTTGGAGAAGGCCCCTGGGAATGGATTCTGGAAGCTTCAAGTCCCAGATAGAGAGAGAGGTTAGAGAGTGGTTTTCTGGGAGCTCAAGGGAGTTGTACCACCACTCTGCTCCTCCTCCAACAATTTCGAGGGCAACAAGAGAGGCCGGGAGTCTCTGTGGGCCCCACCCTCCTCCACTGGGCCCCTTGATATCCCCCCAGATCTCTAGCGATTTTAGGTTCGGAGGCCAACAACGTCTGGGAAGCCACTCGAGACGAGGGCAATCGTATATCTTCAGATGCGAAAGAGATGTGAGGCCTTGCATCTGATGATGATCATCATCTGGGATTAAGTACTTGAGGTTCACGCAATCAATGATCACAAGACGTACCAGGCTTGGGGGAAAGCCCCCTCTCTCCGAAAATGACTCTAGGCCTGGACAACTCCATAGACGCAAGGTGGTGAGGTGCACGAAGTTGAACAAGCACCCTGGTAAGAATTGCAGACTCCCCCAACCACTAATGTGTATAAATTCAAGCAACGGCAATGGCGCAGTGCTCTTGAATAACCACATTTCTTTTGAATCTGGCTCCATCTTGTCGCAACCACCTAAATGAAGTGACTTGAGTGTAGCGCATATCCTCTGACCTAGTGGTAAGGCTGCCAAAGATGGACAACCATCAACGTACAATTCTTCAAGCTGAGAGAAGCTTTCCATCATAATTTCCTCAGCCTTGCCATCGTTTATGCTGCTTTGCAACTTTTCTTCTGTGGTTGTCGAGAGGATAACCAGTCTTGGACATCCCTCGATACTCAACGATATGAGAGATTTGAGGCTCTTTAACCTGTTTGGAAGCTTCTCAAGGTTATCGCATTTCTCTATTACTAGCTTCTCAAGATTTGGGGGCAGCTCTTGCCCTTCCTCTCCCACCAGGGACACTAGTCCTGAACATTCCCTAATTGCTATTTCCCTTAAATTGACAAGATTTCGACATGCAGAATCTCCTTGCCACAAAGATATCAGTTCGTTGCATTCCCAGATCACCAAAACTGTAAGGCTTTCTTCAAGAAACTGTGTAAACCCTTCATGCAGTTGAGCAAGCCCAGAGATTTCCCTAATGTCCAGGGTACTTGTGGCACAGGCGATGGAAACAATACATGTTAGAAGCACCGACTGGCATTGACTTATTTCCAGGACTTGGATAGACGGAAGCCTCGGAAGTGAAATATTGATTAAATTAGGGCAGCCAGCTATGATAAGCTGGCGAACGCAAGGAAACACTTGTCCAAAGTTTGCATCATCATTATTCATATTGGTAGACCATTCCTCCCAACCCACCATGTCAAAAAATTCCAAAGTTTCAAGTGATGGAAAAGCATCTCTTACAAGTGGCAACCCAACGCCACATAACTCATTACCCACACTTTTAACTCCTTCGATGCCTGATATATGCAACTTCTTTAGGCATGGTAGATGACCAAGTGATGGTAAAGACTTGCAATCTTTACAATCACTGAGCGATATGTGTGCTAACTGGGAGAACGAGGGATCTCCAAGCCAACGAGGAAACTCCATGCCCCCGTAGTGTTTAACTTCAAGCCTTCTCAAGTTTGTAGAGGGTTTTAGCAACTCAATTACTTCTTTTTCAATCATTTTATTCCTAGAATCATCAACATCTTTACTCCATACCATCTCCAATTCCTCCAGGCCTTGCTTGCACGTTAAATTGGCCACCCTTGCATCTTGAGCATGTATCACGCATTGCAACCCGATGATGGAAAGCGCTCCCCTGAGATTCGATAGACCCCGCAACTCATCCACTTTCAATCCCTTGCCAAGAACTATCTTTGATAATGTCTGTAGGCTAGCCATCTTACAGAGTCCTAATGGCATCTCCTGTAATTTCCCAGTACCAGTAATGTCAAGATGCCTTAGATTGATTAGATTTCCGGTGTTTACAGGCAGCTTAGTTAGCCGATTGCAATCTCGCAAAAGTAATGTCTGCAAATTGTAGAGATCACTAACAGCTTCAGGTAACTGTTTAATTCTAGTGTCAGAAACGTTAAGATACCGAAGGTGTTTCAAATTTCCGATGGCGTTTGGTAGCTGTAATATTTCATAACCACTCAAGGACAGCGCCCGTAAGAAGTGTAGTTGCGGCAGTAAGTCATATATTACCTGGTTTGTCAAGTAGAAATCTTGCCAAGTCTGTGAGTTAAAAATTGGTAATGGTAAGAAAGTCCGCAGCTTAGAAGATCTACTGAAATCCTCAAATTTTTGGAAGCCATCATATACATGACGAATGAAAGACGAGTGACGGGCCTTCTGGAGAGAATCCCTCCTGTGCTGGACACTGCTCTCTGCTTTATCCTCCAACCTAAAACATACACGTCCAGCAACATGTCGAGCTAGATCATTCACAAGGTCATGCATTAGAAATCGTGTTTCAGCACTACTTTTTGAACGTTGAAAGAATGACCTTGATAATAACTCGTCAAAGCATCGGAAACCAACATCTTCCATCTCCTTGTGAGTTTCTGATGGCCTCAAGAAACCTTCCGCCATCCACAAAAGGACTAGTTCGTGCTTGTCGAATTCATAGTCCTTCGGGAATAATGAGCAGTATGCAAACAAGCGCTTCAAATGAGAAGGGAGATGGTGATAGCTTAACCTTAGAGCTGGGAGAATGTCATTGTTTTCCACAGGTAAATCCCAAATCTTGCTATTTAGAATATCCTTCCACTCACTCAGGTTCTCCTTAGTGCGTAGGAGGCCACCAAGTGATTTTGCTGCGAGAGGCAAGCCTTTACATTTCTTCGCTATTGTCTCACCGGTTTCTTTGAAACCTGGATGTGCATCAAAGTTTTGCCATCGCCGTGCATGCTGAGCTAGGATGGAACAAATTTCTTCATTCTCAAGCTGGTCTAGGTGATAATCCGGGACAGAACGCATGATTGATGCCACGCTAACGTTGCGAGTGGTAACAATAACTGTACTTCCAGGGGAGCCAACTTGAAACGGACGTGAGAGAACATCCCATTTTCCATAGTTCTCGTTCCAAACGTCATCTAGAACAAGAAGAAACTTTTTGTTTGAAATTCTCTCTCGTAGCTTCACCTGGACGATGTCTAAGTCCTTGAACTCACAGTTCTGTGACGAAATTGCTTTGTAAATTCTCTCTGTTATTGCCAATTCGTCAAACTCGTCAGAGACGCAGATCCATGCCTTGAGATCAAATGAATTCTTAACTTCCTCATCATTATAGATCTGCTGAGCAAGAGTGGTTTTGCCTATACCACCCATACCAACAATAGGGATAACCCGGAACCTATGATCACTAGCAGATTCGCACCCAAGACACATTTGAGTGAGTATTGCTTGTTTATCTTTTTCCCTGCCGTAAAATCCAGAATATTCATCGACCAAGGAAGTTGAACGTGGTCTTTCTTCTCCCGTTCTTCTCGACCTAGTACCTCCAAGATGGTCACTCATCAAATTCAGATCACTTTTCTGTTTCAGAAGGTCCTGTAATCTTTCAGTGATGTTGTCTATCTCGGAACTTATATTAAGATCAAACATAACAGCACGAGGAGTGAAATTGGTTGAACAACACGCTGGGATGAGCTTTCGAAACATGCCGGGATTGCTAGCTTGAGTAGGTTGGGCCATCATCGGCTTGCGGCGTAGCGCTTCGGTGGCCAACCCGTCCAGGAGGTCATCCAAGTCGTAGGCCAGATCTTGGAGTTGTTGGAGCCACATATTCACCGACCTAGCGGCAGTTTGTTTCTCCTCCGCGTCACTGAGGACCGCTTCGAGTAGCTGGAGATTTGCAGTCCAAGTTCGAAGCTGAGAGTAGATTTTCTCGGGGAGAGCCAGGTTGAAAAGGTCGCCGGAGGCCAGCTTTTCGAGCAGCACCGTGAAGAATGCAGTGAGAAATATCTCTGCGATAACAACCATTGTTGCAACGAGAAAAAAGCTCAAGGCAGATGAGAGCAGATGTATGAAGAGAGAAGTCTGTTTGTTTGTTTCCTGAGAAAGCTTAAAGCAATGAAGAAGATGGAAATTGGTTCAGTCAGTCAACGGGAGGAAATTGCGGATAGGGGCAATGAAGAAGATTAGAAAGCCCGTCTCGGAAATGTTGAGGAAAACGACAGACAAATGTTATCATACTCGTTCGTGAAATCCTTGGTTTTAAAAAAAAGACGGGGATATCGTTTGAGTGGTCTAATTTGAAAAGAAAAATATCTAGTTTGCAGTAAAGTCACTGCCTTCGTCTTTTATCAAAACTAATCTAGTAACCCGTGTCAAGCTCGAGTTTTTTTATAAAATAAAGTATATTATAAATTTTAAAAAGTGTATTAAAGTATACCATGTAGACAAAAAAATTAACAGTATAAAAATATATTATTTGGCTATAAAGAATAATTTTAGTATCTGAATTAATCACGACTAAGTTAAGTAAAATATGAAAAGATGAATTCACTTGCATTGCTCCTAACTTTCGATTATTAAATAGTATTGTTTGTTTGATTAGATTGCATGCAATAATTATGAGAATTTGCATATACATGTGTGTTTACCTCTAATTTTGTTATATTGCAAGTTGAAAGATAAATAATTGATAGCGACAGAATGGGTCACTAGATACTTATCTTCTTTGAGCTTTCGTTTGAAATTGTTAACTATATTTCGAATGAATATTGGTTTAGCACTTAGAGTAGTATATAGATTAATTATGCTATTACCGTATAGAGTTAAATAACTAATATATGATTATAATTTAAATTAAAATATGGCGACGCTATCAAGTATCTCTTATAAATTGTAAATGTTACATACCGATTTAATTCT
>JAVXUP010001212.1:250000-263627 GCA_033070095.1 Escallonia herrerae
ATTGTCGCGAGGTAATACTTGGTGCTGAGGGCACGAATCATGAGAATGGCGCATGGGCGCGGCGACGAAGGTCGCGAGACAATACTTGGTGCCGGGAGCACGCATCATGAAATTGCGCTCGGGTGCGGCGATGACTGTCACGAGGTCATACTTGGTGCCGGGGGCATGCATCATGAAAAGGGGCGCACGGACGCAGCGACGACTGTCGCGAGGCCATACTTGATGTCGGGGGCACACATCATGAAAAAGGGCTCGCGGGCGTGGCGACGACTATCGCGAGGCCATACCCTGGGTAGGGGCACATGTCATGGAAGCGGCGCTCAGGCGAGGTGACGAATGTCACGTGACGACACTTGGTGCGGGGACAAGAATCATGGAAGTGGTGCACGGGGGTGGCGACGAATGTCGCGGAGCAATTGGTGTTTAGCGAGCATTGTAGAGTGCGCGATGAGTGACAGCGTGGTTTAGGAGTGACCCTTGAAAGACAAAAGGGTGGCTGACCCCCCCTCAAGAAAAGGGTGGCCGACCCCCTCAGAGAAAGTATGGCCAACCCCCTTGAAGAAGGGGTGGCCGACCCCCTTCAAGAAAAGGGGTGGCCGACCCCTTAAAGAAGGGGGTGGCCGACCCCCTTAAGAAGGGGTGGGCGACCCCCTTTGAAAGAGGGTGGCTGACCCCCTTCAGGGGTCCAGGCCTTTTTTTTTCCAACAGTTTGAATGTGCTGACATTGCTGCATCGGTGATGCCTGTGAATGCTTGAAAAGGAGATGCGCCCTAACCGGGTGATGGTGTTGAATAATTGACCGTTAACTGGGTGATGTGTCGCGCCAAGTGGGTCCCTTAGTGGGCCCTGGGGTGCCACCAGAATAGGGTGGGAACATAAGCCGGTGTGCGCAGAGGGGTAACCTGAGCAGACGCCGCACGCATAAACGATGTGGCTTGTGATCGGGTAGTGGGGGCAAAAATAGAATGTTACGTTAAAAACATCGTGTTGTGCGAAAGGGTGTATTCGTGCAAAAAATAGTCGTTGGGTTTGGGGGGGGGGGGGAAATTGAGTTGAATTTGGAATTGGTGGTCCAGATTAAAAGTTGGCCCTCCCCTATAAATAATGAAGGGGGGAAGGGAGTTACAAAAAAAGCATTTGTATCCTATCAGCCCAGAGAAGAAAAGAGAGAAAAACAAGATGGTGAGAGAGGGTAAACAAGTGGCTGAGGGGTCGACCGGTGATGGGAGTCGGCGCAGGTGGGGAAAGGGAAAGAAGAGAGGAAGGGGGATGGATGGAGGAAAGGGGAAGTGGGTAGGCCGCTCGGAGGGGTCGGCCAGCCAAGGGGGTCGGCCTCATCCGGGGAAAGAGGGGGAGGGAAGGAAGGGAGGAGAGGGGAGAAAAAGGAGGGGGTCGGCCGTACGGGAGTTCGGCCAGACAGGGGGGTCAGCAATGCAATTGGGCGGAACTAGGGTCATGCCCATCGAGCCGATGCCAATTCTGAAAAAGGTTATGCAGAAGATATGGGCGAAGCCGTAGGGTGCGGCAGCTAGCGCATCACGACCATCGCGGGTCATGACGACAGAACCAGTGGTCGAGCCACTGACAGATGAGGACAGAGTTGTGCCGGGTGGTGAGACGGCAGTGCCCTTAACCTTTGATGATGGTGGGGTGAGATTGTATGATCCGGATCCAGACAAGACGAATACACTGCTGGGAGCGAAGGGGGTAGTGCCACCCATACCTGATCGTGAGTTATGGAGGGAGCTTGCCATCCGGGTGGCTGATGGTGCTTTTACAGTGCCGTGGAGTGGTCCGCCGATGGGAGGGGAGCCACGGGCGCTGTCACCATATGTGCGTGCTCCGAGCTGGGAAGAGGCGCCTGTGATGTCACCGAGACATGTTCCGGGGTTGTTGGTGGAGAAGGAGGATATACCGAGGGCACCTATAGTGTTCAAGGGACATGGCGCGATGCCAACCGGGTGGGACTTCTAGTGTCAGCACATGGTGGAGACGCCACGGTGGGAGGCGCTATTGCAAAGGTTGGGGTTACTGCCGGCGGTGGACATTACGGGGAGGGGTCTGGAGTTGTATAGAGATACGTCCAGGATGACCCTGCTACTGTCGAGGTGGAGCACTCAGACACATACTTTTGTGATTGAGTTTGGAGAGATTGGGCCGATGCTGCTGGATGTGATGATGCTGACAGGTCTGCCGATGCAGGAAGAGTTAGACGCGTGTGTGATGTGGCTCAATGGTGAGGAGCGCTTGCTGCAGACGCAGTTGCTAAATATCTTAGCGAAGACGAGGTAGCACTGGAAGGGAACATACGGTGGATGGCTCCGACTGTTCTATGGTACAGCGCAGGCGAGGTCGGGGCAGAGATTGGGCACTGCTGCTCACTTTGTGATGGGGCCGTATCATAAGGACGAGTGGTATGAGATGGTGGCCTTCCTAACGATGTTCTTGTAGAGGTGAGAATAGTACTTTCCATAGATCGCTTTTGTGCTTATTTAATGTCACGTATAATGCGTTGTTGTTTGCTTGCAGGTTTGTGTTTGAGGGGACGTCGGAGGATGGCATTTCTCTAAGGGTGATTCCCCTGGCAATTCGAATGGCGCAGGGGAAGCGCGTTGGGCTGGCCCTTGTGTATCTGGGCACCTTGTACTCACGTCTGGATCAGTTGGTGAATGACGTGAAGCGGTCGCATGGGCGGTACCAAGTGGTGACGTACGTGGACTGGATGTTTCTGCAGAAGTACCTATACGAGTGCTTTCCGGATTATCGTCCGGTAGGATTCCCGCCCCAGTATCTGGTACCGATGATGAGGATGGTGACGCATGGGAGCAGGTCACAGGAGGTGGCGATATGGTGTAGTGGATCACGGGCGTTTGCATGGTCGGGCATCAAGAGGCCTGATTGTTCGCTATCGCAGCTGATAGATTCGCTTGAGGCGTGCTTGGTGCGGCCGTACAGAGATATGCATGCGTCGTATGGAGTACCCCCTGGTTGCATGGATAGGAGTTGACGAGGGACTTGACCAGGAAGGGGGCCTTGACGCTGACGGATGTTGTGCTCTTGGTGGCCTACTTTTCGGGTTGGCTTCCAGTGATGACTGACTATAGCGGGAAGCCCATAGAGAATCTGTATTACGTGGCCCGGTATTGCCCAGACCGGTGGTCGCTGGCGTTCGGCTATGACTTGGAGCCGCCGTGTGGATATCGTAGCCCGTGGAGTGTGACGATCGCGTTTGGGTACACACAGTATGATAGAGTCCATGAGTGGTCGGTACTGGTGACAGAGTGGAGACGGCGGGGGGTAGTGGTAGCAGGGGTAGTGACTGCGGGGTACGCACAATGGTGGGAGCGACTGCGTGTGAGTTGGGCAGGGTGGCTGGCACAGCCATCGAGTACACGCCATCTGGTAGACGTGTTCGCATGTGACCGGGCATTGAGTGTGATATCGATGACAGCTGCGAGGCAGGCTGGCATGCTGATGCTAGTGTCGAGGAGTGCTGCTGGGGGCTTTGAGTGAAATCCAGACGAGGAGGGTGAAGGGTCTAAGGATGAGGCTCCGAGTGAGGACCGTGGAGAGGAGTCGGCGATGCTGTCATCGTGGGTGCCCAGGGCTCGGCAAGAGGCCGCTGTCGGCGCTTCTGGTAAGTATGACGGAGAGTGCTCATCAACGAGTGCAGGCACGTCGGGCTCACGCCTAGTAGGTTGAAGAGGCCGCGGGAGGCATTGGAGGAGCCAGTGGTTGAGGTAAGACTTGTTGTTACCATTGTTGTTGTTGTTGTTGTTGTTGTTCTTATTATTATTATTATTATTATTATTATTATTATTATTATTATTATTATTATTATTTGATTAAGTCTTGGTTATTAATGTCAGAATAAAAGAGTTGACGTACTGACGGTTCCTTTGACATGAGGATGAGAAGCAGATGGTGAAGAGAGTCTGTGATGCAGGTGCGGCTGCTGAGGCAGAGGAGGCGGAGGCGGTTGATATGTCGGGGGCTGGCATGAGCGGCAGGTGAGCCCACTGTCGGCTGCTGAGGAGGGAGTGTATGGTGGAGAGTTCAACGAGTCGCTGATGTTTGATGCCAATGGCTACTGGTGGACAGGCATAGAAGCGGAGGCTGTGGTGGTTGAGCAGGAGGACCTGGAGGGGTTGGAACCTGCGGTGGCACCCCCGGCTAAGGAATCGGAGATTCCGGTGCAGCCTGTTGTGAAGCGTCAGCAGGACGCGTCGTCTCGGTCGGCTGTCGAGGCGGGGGCAACATTAATGGCGATGCACTCGATGCACAGACGGTAGGAGGAGTGCGGGAGAGGCCTGTGGTGGTAGGGAGCGGCGTAGTGGTTGGTGAAGCGAGTAGGGGATCATCGAGTGGGCAAGCCGACGTCGTATCGTGGGAGAGTCTCTAGTTGCCCGCTGAGAAAGTGCGCCGGTTAGAGCTGTTGAAGATAGAGTACCCGCAGACGTTTGAGGGAGTGACTGTAGAGAACCCAGTGCTGCAGATGTGGGTGTATGCAGGGTTCGTAGAGTGGTTACTGCCCTTTGCGGGTATTCCTGTGATGGACTGGTCGACAGCATTCATTGAGCGGTCGCTGAGAGATTTTACGTCGTTCACCTCTCTAGGCTGGCAGTTTGACTGGGTGGCTAATTTCTTGAGGTCGAGGTGCGAGGGCAGTGCCATGGGGAAGAGGATGGCCTTGGGCAAATGGAGGATGTGCTACTCAAGAGCCGACGTCGTATCGTGGGAGAGTCTCCAGTTGCCCACTGAGACAGTGCGCCGGTTAGAGCTGTTGAAGGCAACGTACCCGCAGACGTTTGAGGGAGTGACTGTAGAGAACCCAGTGCTGCAGATGTGGGTGTATGCAGGGTTCGTAGAGTGGTTACTGCCCTTTGCGATTATTCCTGTGACGGACTGGTCGACAGCGTTCATTGAGCGATCGCTGAGAGATTTTACGTCGTTCACCTCTCTAGGCTTGCAGTTCGACTAGGTGGCTGATTTCTTGAGGTCGAGGAGAGAGGGCAGTGCCATGGGGGAGAGGATGGCCTTGGTGCAAATGGAGGAGGTGCTACTCGAGAGGTAGTGTACAGGGTTGGAGGTAGAGCAGTTAGAGATTAGCAGAGAGCTGGTCATGATTGACAGGGAGCTGGTGGAGATAGAGCGATAGCTGACCGAGCTACAGAGACGGCTGAGTGACCTGCAGAGGCGGCGTGTTGATGTGGAGGCTCGAGAGGCTGAGTGTCTGAGGCGGCAGGCTGAGCTCGAGGCGGGATGGTCGGCGCTACAGGTTCAGCATCACATATTTGAGGAGTTTAGCTCTCATCCAGTGGCAGTGTTGTTATCTAGCTTTCTGTAGGGCCTATGATAAATCGATGTGTAAACAGCGCCCGATAGTGGCCGAACAACTTTATATGTACATATATATTTCTGGTTGGTGTTATGAGCATGGTTGTGTGTTGTCTTATTGGCGTCTATTGTGGGTGAATAGCGCTCTTGTTGTTTGCTACGATTATCGAATGTCTTATGTCTGATGGTTGTCCATTGGTATTCCCCCTTCCTGTCAAGGGCGAGCAACTGAGTGACTAGGAGTAAGTAAAAAAGGCAGGCTAAGCATAAACATATTGTAGTGAACAGACTGTATATGGATAGTGCTCGGATTAAGACGTTGTTTCATAAAACAAACTTGTAATGAGAAACAAGAGTTATAAGTCAGGATATGCGTGTATATACAACAAAATGATGTGTAAGTGTTCTAAACTGCGTGCGGAAGGTCGCGAGGAACAAGCTGCAATTGGTCACGCATAGTATTTCTTTAGGTAGCAACCGTTGACAGGGGCCGTGAGCCGTCCGTCATCTAGGTTGAGCAGGAGGTAGGAGCCGTTGCTTCTGGCCGTATGCACTTCAAAAGGCCCCTCCCAGTTGGGTGTGAATTAGGGGCTGACAGGTTGGCCCGCACATGCTTGGCGGCTCGGAGGACAAGGTCGCCCTTGACGAAGGAGCGGGGTTTGACAGTCTTCCCTTAGGCTTTGAGAAGTTGTTCATGGTGTTTCTTCATTCAGCGCATGGCGTTGGCTCTTTTTTCATCGAGGCCTTCAAGGGCGGTTTCCTCTTCCCCGAGGCCACTGCTGAGGGCTAGTCGGGCCGAGGCAATCGTAACCTCGGCTGGTACCACACACTCGTCTCCGTAGACAAGGGAGAAGGGTGTGGCCTTTGTGGTTATGTGTCTGGAAGTTCTGTAAGCCCAAAGGGCATGGCTCAGCTTTTCTGACCAAGAGCCACTTGCATCATGAACCATGCGTGACAAAACATGCAACAGGGTTTTGTTGGAGGCTTCAGCTTGACCATTGCCTTGCGGATAGTAAGGGTTGATGTGGTGTGATTGATGTCCTGCGCTTCCATGAGAGCTCGAACATCCTGGTTGATGAATGGCATGCCATTGTCAGAGATGATGCATCAAGGGATGCCGAAATGACAGATGATGTGGTCGCGCAAGAAATTGGCAATGGCGCCTCCCGTGGCTTTTCACAGAGGTATGGCCTCGACCCACTTCGTGAAATGCTCTGTTCAACCATGATCCATATGAGGCGTTTCGACGGCGGATGTATGGGGCCGATAAGGTCAAGAGCCCAAGAGTGAAATGGCCAAGGAGCCACGATTATACGAAGATCGGACGTTGGGGTGTGCATTCTGTCAGCATGTCTCTGGCAGGGTTGGCAATGTCGGACATGAGAGATGGAGTCAGATTCCATGGTCGGCCAATAGTACCCTAACCTTAGCAATTCTGCGTACAAATTATGCGATCCCTGATGCTCCCCACAGGCACCATTGTGCACTTCATTAATTACTTCCACGGCCGAGGCACCCTGTAAGCATCGTAGGGTGAGCCCCGAAAACCCTTTACGAAATAATTTGCCTTCTGTCACAAAATATCTGACCGATCGGTGCTTGACAGATAGTGTCGAGCTGCGGTCCGGTGGTAGGAGCCCATGAGTTAGGTATTGTAGGAAAGGCTGACGCCAGTCACCCTCAACGTTAATGACAAGCGCTTCCACGCTATCTGGCCCATATAGGCATTCTGAACAATCCCGCTGTACATCCAAAGCATCCTTGGCCATGGACGGCCAAAATAGGCCCATGTGCTGGAGGCGACGGTATAGAGGGGGGCCGTCAAGGCCATAACTTTTCTGATGGCCGAACTGTAGTTTATGCTTTGCTTCCACGGGGCCAAGCATCTGGCCAGAGTGCCTTTTGGACATCATTTGTACAGGACGTCTCCCAACATCAAGAAGTCCGTGAGAGTGGAGGCGGACACAAGAGATGGAGCCTTAAGTTGGTCGACGATTAGCTACCTTCAATCACTGGCAGTAGTGTCTTTTGGGACTAAATTCAATGCTATGCATGGTGCTGTCCTTCTGATGATGGTTGGCATTTGCTGTTCACCGTTAAACTCAATCTTTGATGCGATCGTGGCCAAGCTATCCGCATGTCGGTTGTGGCACCTGTTGTGATGTTCATATTGGACATGGCCAAGTTTTCCCTCCAAGTGTTGTACCAGGGCGCGATAAGGTGCCAAAGCTGGCTCTTTGACCGCGAACTCTCCGTCAGCCAGTTTCATGATCAAGTTTGAGTCCCCCTTTATGCATAATGATTTAGCCCCCATACTGGTAGCTAGCATGAGGCCGATGACAAGGGCCTCATATTCAGCTTCATTGTTGGATATCGAAAATGCAAGCTTGAAGGATAGGGATGTGGTAACACCCTGTGGATTGCGAAGGATTATACCGGCGCCCCCTTGCCAGAGGGGAGCTCCATCAGGACCTTTACTAGTGGCTGAGCTATCAAACTCAAGTGTCCATAATTCATCTATGTCAGAGATCAGGGCCGTCTCCTCCCCAGGTAATTGATCTGAGGTCCGTTCATACTGTTGGCGCGGAAAGAAGGCCAGGAGGTCTACAAGTGCTTGACTCCGCAGAGCTGTAGGATTCTTAATGGATAGGCCGAACTCGGCCAACAGCAATAACCAACGGGTAAGTCGTCCAAACAAGGCAGGGCGTGTGAGCATGTATCTTAGTGGATCTGCCTTGGTGACAAGCATGATTTGGTGCGACAAGAAGTAGTGCCTGAACTTTTGTGAGGCGTAGACCAAGGCGAAGCAATGCTTCTCGAGCTCAGAATAGTTGGCTTTGGGTCCCCTGATTGACCGGCTGAGGTAATAAACCAGACGCTCCACCCCGTCCACTTCTTAGGCCAACAAGGCCCCTACCGACCTAGGGTAGAGGTTAAGTAAAGCAAGAGTGGAATACCCCGCTGGGGCACGACCATGGTCTGTGGTGACATGAGGACAGCCTTGATCTTTTCGAAAGCTTGTTGTTGAGGCGCTTCCCAACTCCACGGTGTGCTCTTGCGCGTCAAGTGCCGAAAGGGCGCGATAAGTTCGGCCAAGGCAGGGATGAACCGACGGAGATAAGAGACCTTGCCGAGGAAGCTCTTCAACTGTCTGGCCTTCTTGGGTGGGGGCATTTCTTGGATAGAAGCAGCTTTAGAAGGGTCAACGTTGATCCCCTGTCGACTGACCAAAAAGCCGAGGAATTTGCCGAATGAGACTCTAAAGGCACATTTCAACGGATTCATCCGCATGCTGTATTGCCGACAACGATCGAAGACTGCTCGAAGGTCCATGAGATGATCACTTTCCTTTTTGGACTTGATGATAAGATCATCGACGTAGTCCTCTACGGTACGGTGTATCATGTCATGGAATATGGCAGTCATGGCCCGCTGATAGGTAGCACCAGCATTTTTAAGACCGAAGGGCATGACCTTTCAACAAAAGTTACCCATTAGAATCCGAAAGGCTATCTTGGCACAGTCGTCTGGATTCATTTGAATTTGGTTGTAGCCGGCGAAGCCATCCATGAAGAACAGGGTCTCGTGTCCGGCGCAGCCTCCGTAAGCATGTCGATATTAGGCAGTGGAAACTCATCTTTGGGGCACGCTTTGTTCAAGTCGCGGAAGTCAATACAAATGCGTACTTGGCCGCTCTTCTTTTGGACAGGGACAACATTAGCCAGCCATATGGGATGAGTAATTGGCTTGATAAAGCCGGCTTGTAGAAGTCGCTCTATCTCTTGCTTGATCTTTAATTTGAGCTCGGGGCAAAAAGATCACGGATGTTATCGGACAGGGCAGAATACGGTAACAATGTTGAGATGGTGCATCACCAAGGTGGGATCCAACCCAGGCATCTCGTTGTAACTTCATGCCAATACATCGCGATATTCGCTGAGGAGGGTAACCAATTCCTCTCTTCGGCCTGGGGCGAGTTTTGTGCCAATGTATGTCAGTCAAGGTTCCTCGTCAGGGTCAGCCAGGTTAATTTCTTTGAGATCTTTGGCCTACAGTTGAGGGCCGTCTTCATAGCAGGGTGGGGCAGTGCCCAGGGTAAGCTCGGGGTCTGGCTGGCAATGCTCGGCCATACATCACCATTCTGTTTTCATGGTCGGGTCGGGACCGAAGGGGTCAGATGACGAACCACCTGGGACCCCTGTACACCGTCATAACTGGTAGATCACTTTTCTATCTTTGACGATGCGTTAGAAGGTAGGTTCAGACTTGTGCTTTTTTGACTTGGGGATGAAGGCGGGGAATTGGTCAAGACCGTAGGTGGCGGCGCTGAAGCTGATACTTTGTTTTTGTTACTTTTCTTAGATTTGGACTTGGACTTGGGAGGCTTGTTCCCACACAGCTTATCCCAATCTGGCAATTTGGTGGAATGGATGTGAGTGGCATTCTCACCATCCACGGCAAGCTCAGTGAAGAAGGAGGCCTCGGCGAAGTAAGACTCAGCACATTCGAAAGGTGCCCTGGTTGCAGGGATCGTTATTGCTACCTCGTGTCCCACAAGACCAACCACCAGTTTCATACATTGGTGGTATGTTGAGGGGAGGACCTTATTAACATGAATCCAAGGTCGTCCAAGCAGGAGGTGGAAGGAAGACTCGTTGTCTATCACATGAAAAGTAGTGTCGCGACGGACAGTTCTAACCATGAGATCGACAGTGATGTGGCCGAGGGTGGACTGGGGGCCTTGCCCAAAGCCAGTAATCTTGATGGGGTCGCGGATGATCTTCCTTGGTGGGATGCCGGCTCGCTGCAAAGTGAAGAGAGGCATGATGTTGATTGAGGCTCCACAGTCTACTAAGGCGCAGCGGAAGCCTGTGCCGTTAACAGTGCATTCAAGGTATAACGGTCGGTTATGGTGTTCAATTGGTGGCGTGTCCTCGTCCGAGAAAATGAATGCGATAGAAGGGACGTGTCTGAGTTCGGCTTGGGCAGTGAAACATTCAGGATCGAGGCCTGTGGTGACCTCGATCAGACAGTTTGAGAGGTAAGTCCGTGCCGCGGGTAAAAACCCCATTTCATCAAAAAAGCTTTTGATTTTCAACATCTGTCCGATTGACGATGCTGGCTGAAGAGCGGAAGGTACACAAGGTGTGACCATAGGAAAGATCTCAACAGGAGCTTCGGAGAAGAGAGACTCGGTGTGGTCAGTAACGGCGATGAGCACCTGATTGCTCTCGATTGTTGTTGCCATGGTTTAGGTAAGGGTCCTTACGCACATCGTTGTTCTTCCGTAACTGTAGGTCGCCTGACGCGACCTTCCTTGCAAAGATAGTTTGCAGTGCGTTACAGTTTTGGAGAGGATGGCCAAGGGCTTGATGGAAGGGATAGTAGTTGTGCCGGGTTCTTTCTTCATCTGTGACGGGGACCACACAGGTGGCAATCTGAAGTTGCGGTTGTTGACGACCCACTCGGTCAAAAGTTCTTTCACCGTATTCAAATCACATGGAAAGGCAGGGGGAGTCTCCTGTTGTCTTCATTTGTCAGGGCATTGGTCTCTATCCGGGAACGTAAGCTTGAAGCCAACGTAGTTGTTGATGTTGTTATGGTTGGTGCTGTTGCTGTTGCGCTGAGTACTGGGTATGTTCGTCGAGGCTAGTAGTGCATTCTGCGAGCGAGGCTTCCACGATTTGACGGGGCCGACCGTCTCGTTAGTACATCGGGCCATTTCCTTGAGGTGACCTCAAGACTTTAACTGCAAATTCTTGATGTGTACCCGGTAGATGTCGTTCATGTTTTTTATGCATATGGGAACCAACGTCTCATCTTTACTGAAATCTGTACACTTGAGGCATTTAAGGTTAAAACGGTGCACATATTTGGTTAAGTCTTTGCCGGGATTTTGGCGGATGTTGGCGATGTCCACTATGGTGACGCGTTCAGCTTCATGGTGGAATTTTTCCAAGAATAGTTGGGCCATTTCATTCCAAGAATGGACTATCCCTGCGGGGATCTGATGATACCAAGTGTACGCCAAGCCTGTGAGGGACTTATGAAACTCCCTCAGCTTCAAACTATCGCCCGAGCCATACTGTTCCAATGAGTCGATGAATCTTGTCAAATGCTCACAGGCATTGCCTTCACGCCCGTTAAAGAGCACGAAAGTGGGTTGCTTGTATCTGAGCCGGTATGGTATGGTGGCCATCTCTTTGGCATACGGTGCGCGGTCTGTCAGTCATGCTGATGAGCCGGGTGCAGACTGCTGTGACAGCCGGCAGAGGAGCGCATCAAAGTTGGCTTTAGAGACATAATGAGAGAGTGGTTCCTCCTGGCCGACTGGTGGCTGATGGCTAGCTGGGGCTCCGCGAGCCCCCGACCCCCTGACGGTGCAACTGGATATGTTGGAGGAGCAAGAGGATGATACAGGGCAGGTGTTGCCATGGGCAAGTGTACGACATCATGGGTGGGTGGGTGAGACATGTCCACCACTTGGCCGGTCGTTTGATGTTGCTCTGTTAGGTATGGGTTAGGCTCCATCTCAATGGATTCATGAGTTTCAGAAGAACTTCTGGCCGGTACATGCTGAGGTGCAATAGCAGGGATGACTTGTTACAGCACTGGTCCCAGGTCCGGCTGTGGTCTGTGCAATGGCATCGCGGGATGTAGCGTGCCAGCTATAGGTAGGGGGATGTTGCGAGCCCCACCCCAGGGGTTTGGAAGGTTGAGGCGGCAGTGGTCGTGACACTGGGGCCTGGGCGACGTCAGGGGACGGCCCAGGTCCTGCAGGCTGGACCGGTGGAATAACTTGCTGTGAGGCCATGGCCTGCAGGGACCTTTGCATTTCCCTCATGGCGATTATGAGAGTGGCCTGCGAGTCTGGTATGTTGGCTATAGTATGAGTGAACTGCTAGATGGCCGCATTGACTGCAACTTGCACGTCAGATGCAGGATGGCCTTGGGGACGCATGGCACTAGTCCCCTCTTGCTCACCCGGGTGGTCCTCTTCTTGCACGGCATGGATAAGGCTCTGGCTGGTAGCCCTCGTAACTCATCGTTGTATAAGCATGGTGCCTAAGTCTGGAAGATATGCAGACTACAACACGATGCTCACTTCCCCAGCGGAGTTGCCAAAATGTTGCCCAGGAAAAGGGGTTCGCTGCTACGTGGAGGTGCCACAAAGATGCAGTCTGAGTCAGCTTCCAGGTAGGCAAAGTGGGAGACAGAAAGGACGGAGTAAAGGCTAAGAGCAAGGCTCCTCTGACAGGTCGTGAGGGCTGGCAGTGCCACGCAGGCAGGGTGACGACGAATAGGGTCGGCGGTCTACAGTCCGTTGCGAGGGATGCAGCGTCAAGGGTCCGTTGATAGAAGTCCAAATGTGTTTCTCTCACTAGAATTCCAGAGAGAATAGGCTTTTTAGAGAGAAAGTGAAAATGCCAAATGAGCCCAAGATCCTTAAATAAGCTCCAAAGTCCACTATTTATAAGCAAAAATAAATGTGTCATAAGTTGACATGTGTCGTCCCCTGGGAGTGACACATCGCTAAGGGAGTCCAAAGTACTGATTCTCTGTTGGACTTTTGGTCCCCAAGTTCATGCTGCCCTGCCCTTGCAACATCTCTCTGCCTGTCTAAGAAAACTGATCATGCTGCGGTAGCATGGTCAGAGTAGCCCATTGCCCCAACCACCAGTCCAAGCCCTTACTGAATCCCACGAGATGCGTCAAGAGACGCGTAGAGAACCTAATAGCGGTGAGGGTTGCCCCTGTAGCCTACTGCCAGGCAGACTAGGCGTGATGCCCTCCGAGGACCTCCTTCTGTCCCAGAGTGACCCAGGGGTCATTGCCCTAGTGGTGTCGATGATCAACAGCAACATGCATGGGCATGGTCGCCGTTCAATGCTTAGAGTCCGTTACGGGGAAGTCTTCGTGTCGGAGCCCCCTTCGAGTGTGATGCTGATGGCTTTAAGGTTGTGCCAACGATGGCTTCAGTGTTGTGAGCCCATCCTGCTGTGAGGGCCGGAGCCCCCGGAGAATGTGCTGGCGATGGCGTTAAGCCCATCCCGTAGTTTGATTGAGCCGGTGATGGCATCAAGCCCATCCCGTAGTTTGATTGAGCCAGTGATGGCCTCAAGCCCATCCTGTAGTTTGATTGAGCTGGCGATGGCCTCAAGCCCATCCCGTAGTTTGATTGAGCCGATGATGGCATCAAGCCCATCCCGTAGTTTGATTTGAGCCAGCGATGGCATCAAGCCCATCCCGTAGTTTGATTGAGCCGGAGATGGCCTCAAGCCCATCCCGT